>JADDOH010010985.1:0-110260 GCA_016648135.1 Agrypnia vestita | reverse complement strand
AGCTTATAATTGATAAATCTCATACATTTATTAAGGACTCTCTTAAATTACTCATACTGCATAATGACGCGTCCAAACAACTGAATTAAATTCTAGTACTATTGCTTGTCCAACGTAAATTGGCGTGCGGCGACTTTGGAACTAAAACCCGCCCCGCCCGCACCCGGCGGTAACCCCTCGCCCTGTCATTCACTTCAATTTCGTATTTGCTCGGGAGCTGTGACATCTTGATCACCAATATACACTGAATTATTATGTCCAAACATCCAAAACAGTCCGGGATGATGCAAGAACAATTGCCAATGAAGTACTAAAGTTTTGCGAAGCTGAAAAGGCAAATAATGGACCGATATTACCGTTTGATAGGTTGACAGATAGAGCGACCGCCATTACTGGTTCGTTTCTTTAGTGTTGCCCGACCAAATTTCTATTAAAGGCTTCGACACCGGTCACCGGACATTCTGTACATTATTTATTGTGTAATAAATTTACACCCTGGCAACTTCTGTTACGCGACAGGGACGCCCTCCCTCGCACGCCAATTTATACTGGTACGTCTATCGTCTAATCAGGCTCTTAAATAATAATAAAATAGTTTAAATTTTTTGAAATCTTTGCATAATCTAAATAAGAAACCTAAAGTTCTTAATCGTCTGTAGATACGTATAAAAATGTTTGTCTACAATTACGCCTATATCTCTTATTTCATCAACGACACCCGAAACTTTTCCATCAATATCGTTCCCATATTACCTTCCTTTCCCATCCCGTTCCTGTCAAGTCCATCCCCAATCTTGATCCCGGCGATTTACGTCGGGAACGCTAATATTTTTTTGGATAATTAATTCTGGGGGCTTTAGGGCCGGTCTAACATTTTTGGTAGTACCGTGTCAAAGACGCATAACGGACGACTGTCATAATCTTCATAGTTTTGTTAATGTATTTTTAAAAGCATAATTGTTTGCATTAGTTATCTCACTGACAAACATTGACTTATAATATTTACGAGGTTTCAGTGGAAAGTTTTTACAAATTATAATCTACAGTAGGTAATTACTTAATTTGTCTGAGAATGAAGTGTGAATATACCATAAAATTATCATTGTGTCTGTCGATTAACTTCTTAATAAAAATTAGCCCATTCTAAAATATGCTTGGAGGTGAATATTGTATGAAAATACAGGGTGTCTTAGATGTAATTCATCAAAAATGACGGTTCTTTTACATGCCGGTTCCTAAAGAAAAGTATTTACTTATTTTTAGCCGACACCCATGAAATAGTTATAACCATTTTTAATTAAATTTCCCCTTCCGACAGTTAAACGTATTATTTAAGCCCTGATGATTGGGCGTAACATGAAACAGTTTGCGTCTTTGCTAAGATATAGATGCCACAGCTTTGCACACTTTCATGTTTCATCGATTTTTGGCCTAAAACAATTCCGTATTCGAAAGTTTCGAAACTACAACTTTGACAGCCGTATTGAATGAATGTGTTTTTTGTTTTGAAAACGAATATCTGACGATTACGTTGCTTTTGCAAAAACATCGACAATAAAATTTAATCCTAATACATACTTTAAATCGTAATTCAATAAACAGTTCTAATTTTCAATTCAGTAACCAATCATTCGTCAGCTTTCGAATTAAGAATCTTTATGATTGGTACACGATTCAAGATGGTTGAGAATACATTATTTACAAATATATAATTGAAACACTAATTTGGAATCAACATTTTTTTACAGTTTGTGGCATTTCATACCACAATACATAATGTTTATGTTTATATTAATTTATATAGCGCCGTTTTTGAGTAAGAGACACTTCAAGGGCGATTTACAGGTGCGACATAAACCACCAATCTAAACCACACACACATACGTGACAAGAATGCCACATAAGCAAATCGAGGCACAAGCAGGGTACACGAGCCGTCTACAGGTCATTGCATCGTCAGCAATTCCGACGATTCATCCAACACACAGCCAGACTTCAAGAAAGTTCTTTGTTCGGAAAACTGAATAAAAGACAGCAAACGGCCTTTGCATGTCAGTCTCCCAGGACTCCCGACTCCCGGAGGCTCTCGCCCTTCGAGTATCTATCATTGTCTTTGTAATCGTACTTATGTATCACTTGTAACTGTTTTATCGAGGTAATAAAATCATCAAGCATTCTACGACTTCGAAGAATCCTGAGGTGACCCTTAAAAGCAGTTTCTCCAAATCCGTCACGCACATCATCCTCATCCAAAATTCCCCATCTTTTTATATTTCTATTTAATTTTAAGTATAAAATTTTGTTTGGACTGTGCCTGCCTCACTAGAAATATCTGTGTTGAGACAGGCATAGTTTACAATATTGTGTAGGTTCAAAACATAGTAAATAGATAATAAAGTGTTTAAAGTAACATAATAGAAAATATATCATATATATGAGGTTGTATTGTGTTAGTGTGTTTGTGTAGCTGAATGGAAGCGCGCGCATTTCGTGGTCTCGCATTCCCGCTACAATGCGCACTCTGCGTATACGCAACTTTTTTTACAATAAAAATTGTACCCCAAATTAACCTTATAAAATATTAAATATTTTTTTTAGTTGTTGAATACCCTTAACTTTGGCCCGGCTTGACCTCCCATAAATCTCACATCCCCCTGACCTCGTGGGGCACAACAAAGTGTGGCCCAGCGGGGCCCTGAGCCATCTACTATTAATTATTCCCCGCTGGGAAGTTTCCTTCTAAAGTGACAATAAACAAGAATATGACCTAATTCAATTTTCGTGTACCTTTATGTAAATTTAGGTCGCCCGTCACTTTTCACATTGATTCCTCTGTTAACACCGGAAACGGTGACCATTTTGTAAAACAAAAGTACTCGGGTACATTGAGGTAGGAGAAAATTATTTAAAAAAAAATCGTACCTACATGTACTCGCTTACGCGCGGTAGAAGCTATACTTAAAAACTAAAATAATGACAAAATATTAACGAGTTGTAAAAATCTACACTGATCATTGTCGAATATTTTATCGAGTTTGATTACATGAATACTTACAGAAATGTTATCTAAATATAACAATTTCGTTGTCAAACACATATGGAAATAAAAACACTTGTTTTTCATTTTGAAATCAATAACATTCAATATTCGTTGTACGTATTATAGGTCGACCACAATCAAAAGACCATTCCCTAGCTTTGTCCGGTAAGAAGAAAGCGGGGGAAAGTTGCTTAGCAAGCCCGTATTACAAGCCTCAATATTATATTCCAAATAAATATATATTTTTTAGTTTAAAAAAGGTTACTTACTTACTAGAAAAACTTCTTATGTGTTCATTTTTTGTATCGTAACAACACAAATATTTTTTGCGCACATTCTTTTGAATGCGGTCCAGCTATAGTAGATTGTGTTCTATAGTAAATCGTATTTTATAATGAATTGTAAATAGTTAATCTAAATCTATTCTTATATATAAAGAGGTAAAGTTTATAAGTTTGGATAATCTCCGAAACCACTCATCTGATTTCAAAAATTATTTTACCAATATTTAGAATGAACTTTCAGGGTGAACGAAGGCTATATATTATCTCATTGAAATAAAAGGTTTTTTCGCGGTGACCTATTTTACAACTAAAGTCGATGAAAAATGGTCGAGCGATGCGTTTTTTACGAACGCTGCCTTAACAGTAAGAGATATTCAAATACTTTCTAAATTGTAGAACTCAAAAAGTTCTATAAAAAAGTTCAGGACGACATATATCTATACGTTAAGGTTAATACACAAATTGATAAAATATGACTAAAAGTTACATAAAATCTAGGCGTGCGAAGCCGCGCGGGCACAGCTAGTATATAATAAATATACTTACGTTTTAATAAAATTTAAAATGCCAAGAGTTTTAATTTAGTTTTATTAATTTCAGCTAAATGCAGTAAGAATTGATTTCAAGGCTTTTGATTTAATTGGCTTCGCTTTTAGTTCTATGACTATCTACTTATATATTTTCTCCTTTTTAGAAATTTTTACAATACCCTGCTTTTTTAATACTATTTAGTATGCTTAAGATCAGCTTTACATTCCTTCCTAATTTGTTCATTTTTTTCATAAATCGATTTTCCTAACTTTTATTAACTAGATGAATTTTTACGTTAGGCATTTTTGACAATTAATTCGTTACCTGCATTTCATCACGTTTGATGACTTTACATTATAAGCCGCAGGATAGGTGACAAGGTGGGTAGGTGATGTACTCTTTCTTCGATTATGGATAAGATAAGCTGTTAACAATAATAATAAAAAGATGTTTGTCGTGCCTATTTAAATAAGTAGATTTGTATAATTTCACATATCTGTTCTCTCTCAAATTAAATACCTTTATTCGGTACCTTCTTAACCAAGCGGTCTGGTCTAACAGAGCTTTAAACGGAATACCGAAGTACCTATCGCAAACGTAACCTCACAATTACATGAAATAAGTACTAATACTATATTTAAAGCTTATAAAAAAAAGATTATTTCAGATGCACTTATTAATTTCTTCGTCCCGATGTAAAATTATGACAAAATTGTCATTTTTGCGTTGGATGAACTTTTGATGGATAACCGTCATATCGACGAATCGTTTATTTTTTTTTATTCTCGTCTATTAAGTGTTGGTATAACAATCTTAAAATTATTATTATATTATTTTCAGAATACGGCCGAACAAATAAAAACGATTTTTATGACACATGTCAAAAATGTACCACTATAATTATAAAACCAACTATAATTCAAGTTGATACAACCGGCCCTCGGTAGTTTTAACTTCCAAGCGGTATATAAATCAAAAAACATAAATAACTCACTTCTATAATTTTTTTATATGTATATTTTTAGAAAATATATTGTAAATTTTTATCCCAATTATAATAATTTCGTCCGTCCGCGTAACTTCGTGTAACGCCCGTAACTTGTATATAGCAAAAAAAAACGATTTTTTTTTATTTGAAAATGTTTTTTTTTCATTTTTTTCATTCCTTAGGATCTGACATGTAAAAGTACCGTCATTTTTGACGGATTACAGCTAGTTATTTAATATTATTCGGTAAATGTGCATGTGTTCTCAAAAAAAAAATCTTTATAACAAAGTATTGTCATATAGACTGTTAGAAAGAGAATTATTTATATTTTGATAAGATTACGATGTTCCTGTTGATTAATCGTCACATTTATAGGCCACAAACAACATTTATGCAAATTAAAACGCCGGTAGCGTAACGCCTTATCTGTCTTGTCAATTATTTATAATAGTTCATTATCTGTATAATATCTGTATAATAGTTCATCTGCTGTCCATTTGCGCTCATCCTCGCGGCTCTCGGATAATATTTCACAGCTCTTAGAAATTCACGGCCATTGATAAACTGCGCTGGCAGTACTGCACCACGTGTAGGTTTATTGTTCCAATTATCTTCAGTCTCGGAATAAAAATTGCCGGTACAGACCTCGGCGTCAGACCTCAAACATGTTAATCACGCACACTGTCTAATTTATTTATACACTAGCTGCAACCCGTCAGAAAATGACGGTACTTTAAGGTGTCAAAAAAATTAAGAAAAAAAGATAAAACGAAGAAAAGAGAAGAAACACGGGCTAAATCCAAGATAATGGTCCCATTGCATATACAACGAAAATGATTATTTCGCTATATTATTGAATGTGCTAATAACAAAATGAAAGATAATTTACGTTTAAAAAGTAAGTATTAAATAAAATTTTAAAATTTCGAAAAATGCACTGCATATTTTGATATTTCATAGGCAATATATGAGGTTAGGTTAGGTTATTAGGTTTGGTTTGGTTAGGTTATTAGGTTTGGCTAGGTTAGGTTATTAGGTTTGGTTGTTTAATTTAGATTACGATTATTTTAGTTAGATTAAATTAACAGGACATTAAATTATATAGTGAAATACTTATTTTCATTGTATGAACAACGGGACCATATTCTTGGATTATTCCGAAACACGACGTTACAGGAAGATACAGACGGACAGACAGACAACGAAGTCATTTTTAATTTTTATTTTAAATAAATAGAGACGCGAGCACGGAATACGTGTCACATCAATATTCCTACTATTTTCAAACTAAGGTAAACCCTTGTTCTATGAAAATAGGACCTACTTGCTGGTCTGGAGTGAGATTCGAACCCGCGACCTTTGGATCACGAGGCGAGAGCCCTATCCATAAGACCAACAAGCTGCTCGAACTTTTTATTGGGATTGATACATTACTAGTACTTGCTGCTAGGCCCCACAGGCTATACTGGCCATTAGTGCTCGCTATGCGCCATTGGTATCTTCAGTAGGCGTGATGTCAGATTTTAAAATAACCTTCTATAATGTAGGTACACGTCTACTTTTACCGAAAACAACATTATTTCAGTAATAAACTAAGTTTTTACGCAAATAATTGCATTTTCGTCTATCTATTTTTAATTTCGCGCAAAAACGCCCGCATGTGCAATGACGTCTGCGTGACGTTAAACCTAAGTAAACATTGCATTGTGTCTATGACAACAGTTCAAAGACATGATGATGGTTACTTAGGCGTGACGTCATTCGCTCTGACCGGTGTTTCAGTTAAAATGGCGGATTGCACCATTTTATGCTTTTATTTATTGGAAATCTTATTAATCTCAATGTGTATATTGAAACTGTATCATTTTTTAGAATCCTTTCAAAATATTTTCTTCTCTAAAATCACTTATTCTTTAATTCTTTAATACTGTCATCAAGCCCGCTACGCGGCCGATAGTGCCCACTGTGCGGATGTTAGTATCTGCAATTAACTATCGCCCGTTGATTGCTGCTTTTCATACTATTTGGTTATTTTTTTAATCTGGTAATGGCGAAACTACGCACTGCACACTGCGTTTTTGAAGCGATAACAGTACAGATGATCTGTCGCCGTCTACGCTTTCGAATTTGACACATTTCCAACCAAACATATAGTCTTACCCAGAAATTAAACATCAAAAATATAATTGCCGTCAGCAAAAATCAAATTGACGTAAGAAAATAAACATTTCGATGTATCTCGCCTTAAATAGACTCGAACGTTAAATAATGTATGTGTAATATTTTTACACATTCAATAATATCTAAATGTATTTTAAAATAAGCTGTAGGTACACCTCGTTTCTTAAAAAAGAAACATACGATTTGATTAACATTTATGAAAAAAAAACGCATTACATACATTGCAAATTTAGCGCAATCATAATATAGAAAGTAACCAGGATGTTAAATCATGCGTGCTTAAGTACCTATATACATACATGATCTTATAAAAAAATGACCTCATAAAAAATAAAAAATATAAAAATAAATATATTTTTTTCTTTAATGTAGTTACATTTTCAATATTTCTTTTTGAAGTGGTACAAATGTAACTATTATTAATGATTTTTTTTTGTTTTGAAAACGAATGTCTGACAATTACGTCGTTTTTGCAAAAAAAAACATCCACAGTGACATGAAATCCTAAAACGCACCTATAATCGTGATTCAATAAACAGTTCTAATTTGCAATTAACCAATCAATCGTCAGCTTCTGAACACATTTATGATTGAAGATATATTTATGATTGGTACTCGATACATCATTTATATTGCCGGAACCATTGACGTATCATAATATAGACACGTTATTCCCATACTAGCCGGCTTTCATATGTAGCAAATATTGCATTGAAAGAGACAACAAAGACACTTATTTCAATTGAATAATTTTTCGACAGCTTAATGGACACGCGCGCATTCGTTTTCTCGCATTTCCGCTACAAGCTGCTTCCCCCTACACGCATTCCCGCTACAATGCGCACAGGCGCGTGCGCAACTTCCGTTACAATAAAAGATTTACCCTAATCCGCCAAAAGAGGATAACTACGATAAAATAACGCGCGTTATTAAAGCAGCGCGGTGTGAACGGACCTTTAATATTCCTTTGCGAGTGAAATGCTGACCCGCGAGAAGTCGCCATTCGTCGGCCGCTCGCGTTCGCGCGCAAACTTACGCCGCGTCTCGGTCCTCAACTGTTTCTTCGGCGTCTTATCTGTCGATAGCGAGTGTCAATTCCCCGTCTGCATTGATTGATTAAATAATAATCTATGTCCAGATTGCGTACAATCAACACGAGGTCTTGGCTAATCTGTTAAAACTCTGATAAATCGGACGCCGTGCGTCCGTGAAATAAAGTTCAGAAAATTTTTGACTACCTACGAATTTTGAGTGTCGAAACTGGAATGAAATTTCCTCGTTTTTTGTGAATTAAATTGTGAGTAATAACTATAACTGTTTTATGTCCATTCACGTGGTGACAGTTTTAGTGATAAGATACGGCGTTGCAGATATAAGTGCAATATTAAAGTGAATTTGTGCACTGTTACAATTAGATTTTCTGTGACCCTGTTTCATTTTTAGTCAGTTTCAGTAAAAGGTAAGAACATGTTATTATTGTGTCAAAGTTTCTTTATCGGAGTGTGTATATAGGATATAAAAGCAAAGGAAGCAATATTCAAAAAATTAAAAAATGTTTTGAATGCAGTCACCGAGGATTACCAATTTAAATTGTACTGAAATGCCGCTATTTTTTTTTGTAATACAATTTTGATTTTGTTCTGAAAATACTTATTTAAGCAGAAAAACATTCCTATCGTAAATAGTTTGTTCCGGACTTTTATAAGTTCATATTGTAAAAAATGATCAGGAATTATCATGGCATATATACGAAAATAATGATGTAATAATTTCCGTTTTTACAACGACAATCTTTAGTTTTTAAAGAAATGTTACGGAATAATCTCTAGCTTTCTTGTCTACCCTACGCATCTAACTGCTTTCTGCGATATATTATTATATTATACATATTATGACATAAATTTTTATCATTACTGACATATTTCTAAATGTGGAGACCTGTAATCGGCCATCTATATTGTATCAATGTTTTCTATGCTTTTTTTGTGCTGTTGGTCTTCCATAAACATTAAATAAATAAATAATTAAATAAATAAATATAACAGCTGTTTCAGCTTGTAAGGCCACCACTTCTTAATTTGTTTAAGAAACCCAAAATCAAGTCCATAAATTAAAATAATGTTTAATCTCATGAGCGTAAATAAAATTACAACTAAATAGAGATACTTTCAAAGTTATTCATTTAATCACGTACAGAAAACGGGGATTTTTATGAAATTAAGAGGAACATAAAATTTTATAAACCGGGAAATCTTTAAAGATAAGTACCTGGGAAAAAAGAATCTTAATATAGGGCTTCACCGAAAACATCTAATTATCCATAGGGGAAGGAGTAACTTAAATCTTATAAATAAGTCGATTATACGTGGTATATCCATTGTTTGACAATGGCCTTACAAGCCGAAACAGCTGTCATATTTAAAATAACACAACCAGCAGAACTTAATAATAATAATTAAATAAATAATAATAACTTTGTTATACACCACTTATATTTATTAAAAATCCAACCAGATTTCGCTACTACCGTAGCTTCTTCAGGGATCTTAACATTTAAGTTAAAGGATCTTCAGGGATCTTAACAGTTAAGATCCCTGAAGAAGCTACGGTAGTAGCGAAACCTGGTTGGATTTTTAATAAATATAAGTGGTGTGTAATAAAGTTATTATTATTTATTTAATTATAATGTATCACCACCAAGTGTTTGCTTCCTTTGAAAATTTAATAATAATATTTATTAAAGTTTAATTTATTTTAAATTTTATTAAAAATTAACATGGAGGACCACAAAACTAAACACAATAACCATAAATAACTTATCATTTGTTTATTTAATATTTCTGTTAAGTTATCACTTGTGTGTAGCGTGTATAATCAATTTATATATTTATGTTTATTAAATCACTACCTACTTATGTACAACATGCACTACATAATGTCGTTGTATCAGATAACAAATCGTCAATTCTTAAGATAGCAAATTAACGTAACAATCGTGTATTGACTGCTATTACTCTATATGACATTGTACACTTCGTCAATTTTGACGTTTGACGTCAAAACGTAAGTCCCGTTTATTTTGTCCGAGAATATTATAACAATGACATTACACTAAGAGAGGAATAACTACTCTTAACTGGTGAGCGAGTGCTTGGTGTATATATTTTGTGTGTATGTTTGTATGTTCAGGTGAACTGTTGTTAATTGATTAAACAATATCTTATTTCTAAACTCTAAGGAATTTTCTTAACTTTATTTCATCATTTGGTTGTGCTGCATATATAATATTTTATTTTATTTATTTATATATTAGACACATGATAATGTTTTTTATAATAAATTAATGTTACAACATTTTACAGACATTATACTCCCCATAATATGAACCAAAGCTCGAGCTTATGGTAGCAGTATTTACATGCGAAATTGTAGTTCAAAATCAGAAACCATTTAGAAGTAGTAATTTTTATTACACAGAAACCATTTGAGACGTGTGGACAATGTTACAATACATCGTTGTCCAAAATCAACTATTTGACTTATTTCTTAAACTGTTCGTATTTTGAAATGTTTCTTATCTAATATCTTCTAAGTGATATTTTTATATACATGTAGATATGTTCCGAGTGACTGTATTTTGTTCCCAGGGGGACGATTGAATAATTCAGATAAATTATAGAAGCCTCACAGAGACGAAGCTATTATATGAGAAACGTGAATTGAATACGATTACGCAGGGCTCACAACCTGAATGAGCTGACTTAAGTGATCACTCTACGCAATGCAACGTTCACCAATTTCATCGTAAGAACATCCACAAATTTAAAAAAAATTGAATGGACTATGCAACAATATAGAGATAGATGTCCCTATAATGTTGGTATTTTTTCAACAATTTGAACAGGTTTTCTTAAAAATTATAATGGCTGTCTGACGTAATAATTCAACAACATGCATTCGCATCATATTAACTTGTGAATTTTTCCTCTTTCGCGTGTGAACAAAATTCTCCGAAGATGTTCATCATCTAGTTACTAGGTAGTTCCCTACCTTCACTGTTATTGCCTACGCGATATGGAAATACCGAACGAAAACGTGTCCGCAGAAGTAGGCAGAGCATAGAACGCCAACTCTTCTGCCCTAGTACACAACTTTTGAGTCATCCATTTTCATACATCTTCCTTTTTACTTATATATGAACTAACGAAGCTTTAGGAACGTATTCGCCGAACAAGTACCCCTGTGATTTATTCCTAATCCCGAAGATGAAATGAAAATTACGTTCCAGAAGTTTTTAGATGATTGTTAAAAACGCTGACACAATTATATTGTGTATGATGGGACTACATTTTTTACTCCCTTTCTATTAACTCGTAGCGTCTGCTTATCTGCTTGTCTGCCGAAAAAAAATTGGATCGATTTTTAACCCTTTTCCCGTGATCCAATCGAGCCTAAACTTTGCAGGCAAATTCGTGAAGACGATAAAATGATCTAAGAAATTTTCGTCTTAAAAATTCAATTATTGTATAATTTTGGATTTTTCGAAATTTTAACGGTTTTTTTTTTCAAATTGGAAACCATACAAATGAGAAAGGAGCCCGACGCGTGGAGAAGGCGCGAAACCTGTTTCAACTAGTCTGACTCGAGCCATGGGTCCGATCAGACGGTTTCGCCGACGCCAATTTTTACGTTTTTAATATTCTATAAGTTTTAAGGATAATAATATACATGCAATAGATTTTCCACATGAACATAAAGCAAGAGGAATATGTTGATAGAAGATCAAATTGGAAGCAATACAAATGAGAAAGGGAGTATAATAAAAACTTGTTTTTTATGGGTTAGTTTTTTACGGATTAAAATTATTACATTCGTTAACGAAATAACGATTTTTTACGGAAAATGTAAATTCTTTTTACTTTTTAAGTTTTTTTTTTTTTTAAAACACGTACCTGCATACGTCATGCTCTTGGTCAATCTTGAAAAAATTGTATTTATAGGTAATTGTGTTACTTACGATGTTATTGCATTCTTCGCGCACGATCTTGAAGAAAAAAAATCGCATTTATCTTTTAATCAGCTTGAAAATGATAAAAATTAACTGAACATTTCCCTATACGTATCGCCTTATCTAAGTGGAGTGGTCAGAAATGATAAACCGTCAAAATAACTGGTCGAGTGTTAACCCATATATTAACAATATCGCATATTTCTGTTCTCGAGTCGGTTACAAGAATCATTATATTGTTATTAAAAAAATCAATCACTGCCATCGTGTGAGGTACCTTAATGATCATGATTTGATTGATATTACATAACACTGAGTATTTTCAATAATACCGTAGTATTAGACTCAATTTAATAGTGATTGAACCAATCTTTATTTTTATCTTTGTATGTATTATAACTATTATGTTATAACTGTTATACAACACCCTGACGATGGAAAGGTTTTTCGGAATAATCCAAGATGATGGTCCCGTTGTTCATACAATGAAAATAAGTATTTCACTATATAATTTAACGTCCTGTTAATTTAATCTAACTAAAATAATCGTAATTTAAATTAAACAAACCAAACCTAACCCAACCAAACCTAATAACCTAACCTAACCTCATAAATTGCCTATGAAATGTCAAAATATGCAGTGCATTTTTCGGAACTTTAAAGTGTAATATCTTATTTAATACTTACTATTTAAATGTAAATTATCTTTCATTTTGATATTAGCACATTCAATAATATAGTGAAATACTCATTTTCGTTTTATATGCAATGGGACCATTATCTTGGATTTAGCCTTAAAAAATGTCAATCTACGATGTTGCTGAATCAATTGAAAAAAAAATAATTGATCATTTATTTCATTTTTTTTTTGCTAAAGAAAAACTCACCATCTGCGAGACCGGTTTTGTTTAGTTGTCGGTAGGTTTTTTTGTCAAGGAGGTAAAATCACAAGGTAACAAGTTTATATAGATAAATAAAAAGGAAACAGATTAATAATTATAATAATTACCAAAAACATTACCTTATTTAATCAGAATAAATCTTTTTTACTTACTTTTTTTGGCATTTCTTTATATTGTCTTTAATAAAATTCCGTGTAAGTTTATGAAATATTTTTAAAGTGAAGTTTATTAACCGGTCATGTGCTGGCCGTAGGTACGTGACGCGGAATGTACCCTGTCTGCCGCGCAATTTCGCGCACGATTGCTGTTTTTTAGACACTTTTTTGTGATGGTTATATTCATGTAAAAATCAATAATAATCGCTAAGAAGTTGCAGTTTCTGGTTTCTCAATATACAAATTTCAATAATTACTTATATTTCAATAATTACTTATTCATTAATTACGAAAATAAGTAATTAAATTTACTGTCAGAAATGTACGCACATGTTTATCGAATAATACCATGGAAGAAATAACACTAAAGATATTGTATTTCAATATTTCGTTCTAAATATATCAAAGAATATAAAAATACTTCATTTTAACACTTTTATATTTTAATAAAACACTTTTTTTAACAGATAAATAACACAATTAATGCGCGGTTTGAAGACGACATTTATCGGGATTATCGGGATTGATCAGCATTTTTTATGTTTTGTATGTTTAATTGTATATGTCTATAGAGCTTTTAGTGAGTATTTAAAACTTATGTTCATGTCACATTCAAATAATGAAAATAGCTTTGATAATATTTTCTGTATTTTATTAACCTAACATAGTAATAATAACTACTATCTACTAGTAAGTAGTTTTTAGGGCCGGTCTTATAAACGAAAGACCAAATTTCCGTTAGTCAATCGACAATATACTAACGGATGGCCGTTCGTTTATAAATGTTACCGATGCTCGTCTTATAAAACTTTTTTTACCGTCCGTAAGTATCGCAATATCGCACTGCTCTTGATGATTTTAGAGCTGTCAAAAGCGAATTACATCTCTTTTCTATCTAAAATTTCTCGCTCGCATCAGATTTTTGGGATACTTCCCACAACACTACATTGGTAATAAATAGCCTTTAAAACCCCGACTTAGTCTGAGCAGCTAATAATATTGATCCTAGAGCATAGAATCTCGAGGCAACGAGCAATTTTGTAGTTGGTGATAACGTCTGATTCCTACGGATGCGCCTTTTTACATTGTTCCCAATATCTTCTAGAAGCTCATATAAGCTCTTGAGCATACCTTTTTGACAAAGCGGTAGATAAAATCTACCGTCATCTAAAATATTAAAATAATCCACTCGTATATTGAACATTCTTTGTCGTCGAGTTTGTTCTTTATCCGACGAACTTGAATACAATAATAGCTCGACATCGTTATGTGAAAACATTTTTCCTTGAAAATGTAGCAACAGTCAGCAAGGTATATATGTACATATTAAACAAACAGCATTAAACGCAAATTGACAGCGGACCTAACCTTAAAAAATAATACGTCAATCTGTCATACTTCTGTCAGTTTCAACTAATGGACGGTAAACTGGTGGTTCGACTGTCGGTATCGGCCGTCGGTAAAATTTTACTAAAATTTGATTAACGGATTGTTATAAGACGAAAAAAGTGACGTTTGTATCAAATTTCAGTTTATTTGGTCTGAAATTTAACTAACGGACGTTTATAAGACCGGCCCTTACTCTACTACATTGACTGATTGATGCTTGGAAAAACGCCTACAAAAACTTTAATGCAATGATTAATAATGAACATTTTATTAAAATTGCTGATATAAAAATGCAAGTCATTGTCGTTAATTGCTCTTACGCTCTATAAACAAACAAAAAAACACAAAAGTATTCGGGATCCCGATCCGTAGGGATCCCGCGGGATTGTAAATTCTTATCTCGAGGGATCCCGAAAGGGCAATCCCGACTCGGGATTGCATTCTCTACTGACAACCAATGAGAATAGACCGGATTATTTATTAAATGCTTTTTAAACAATCTCAAAAGCCTGTGTTGCACATTTTGACCCCTGACATGTCATCGGAACGTAGCTAATTTAAACCCAATACAAACATTGAATTGTGTATTTGTTGAACTGGTATCTACGCGAATATTAGGTGTACCAAAAAAATATCGTTTTTTGAAATTAAGAAGAAATTCATAAAAATAAATTTATTTTTAAAACTATACCAAAATTTGTTCTCCGTCGATAAATGCGACCTTCCTCCATCGTTTTAGAAATTTTTTGATTCCTCATTCATTAAATCATCAAGCCTTAGGCGTTGGGGCAAAATAATTTTTATTTCAGTAAGGTTATTAAATTTTCTGCCATCTAAATAATATTGCGAAGATCTAATCAAGTGATGATCAGATGATGGTAGATCTGGTCTGAATGAAGAATGGTCCACAAATTTCCATCCTGGCGCGTTAATTTATTCTCACGTGTTTCTAAACCTTTCCCATTTTGTCTGCTTGTTATGGTGGAATCCTTTAATAAAATATTCACCATCTTCCGGGCTCTGAAACTTTCAACATTTATAACAATATTTTTATATGAAAGTATATTCTATGAACAGTTACTGGATTTGGTCCTCAGGGGGATAATTAATTAATTTAGGATAAATTATAGAAGTCTCACAGAGACGAAGCTATTTATATATGAGAAAAGTAGATGGAAGTCTCTTATACGATGGCTCAGGGCTTACAATAAGGAATATTGTTAAAAAAACTCCACTTTGAAAAATAAAATATAGAGGTATCATTACCAGTTGCGAAATCTACGTATACTAACATGTTCATGAGAAAAAAATAACTACAGATGTCTCTAGCAGAGGCCAGTGCAATATATGAAATGTTCTGGATTCAAACTATATTTATAGAACTTTCAAAAAAATTGATAATGTGTGTATATTCTTACTATGGAATTGGTGAATGTTGCATTGTGTAGAGTGATCACTTAAGCCAGCTCATACAGGTTGTAGAGCCCTGATATATAAGCTTCGTCTCTGTGAGACTTCTATATACAATTTATCCTTAATTTTTTTTTACATTTACATAAAGTAAACTACTACACATTTTTAAATCATGATTTGGTCATTATTTCGATTACAATCACATGGAAATAATAATCACGTCGCTTACAAGCAAGAGCCACTTAAACAGCTGAGGAATATTCCGATCGAAAATTTGTTTTAAACTTTAAAACAACGTGTTTAATATTTTTAGATACTGCATGGGTGAAGTTAAAAATTCAGTAACGAATCTATGCAGAAAATGCTGTTTTCAAACAATTTTACTTATTAATGAATTTTTAACAATTAATTTACTTAGTTCTGAATCTCTGCAGCAATTCGATCTTCAATGACAGCATTAAGTGTTCCACATTGAAGTTTGACTTCAGTACTAAAATCGATTGTTTGAATTTCGTACACGAGTTTTGCATTGAAGAAATTTATATTAGCGATGGGCGAATTCGAGTTACCAAAACTCTCCAAACCAAAACCAAAACTACCAAAACGAATAATCGATCGTTGAAATAATTCGAATAAATCGTGATATTGTCATCATCGAATAACGAATAACTCGAGTAACGAATAACTAGCAACGAGTAATAATTCAACAACTACTAATTGTTAAACAGTAGTAATCAAAACGAATTTTTGAAATCCCATCCCCCCGTCAGATTAGTGATGAAAGTCGATGTAGATAAATGAAGAAATTTTTTGAAACCGTAACAACCCCCTCCCCCCCCACCCACGAGAAATAGATTTTTTTTGGAAACAACCCCCCGCCCATGGATTTGAAAATTATTACCGTTGTACCTACTACACTTTTCAGGTAGTTTGAGTAGCTTGTTGGTCATGTGGTTAGGACTCTCGCCTCGTGATCCAAAGGTCGCAGGTTCGAATCTCACTCCAGACAAGCAAGTTAGTCCTATTTTCATAGCACAAGCGTTTAGCTTAATTTGAAAGTAGTAAGAATATTCATGTGACACAAATTCTGTTTTCGCACATCTATTTAAAATAAAAAAAAATTAAAAAATCATCTTTTGAAAGTTGATGAAGCAAAGATTATAGATATTCGCGCATCTCTCTATATCACCAATGTCTCGTGTATCGATTACTATTCATTCGATCATGAACATCATTCGATTAATAATAATTCGATTTTGGACGTGTCTCGTATTCGCGCATCTCTACGTTCAATATGTCACCGTTAGCTGCAAAATGATTTTTTTTTCTGTGTATTGTTTTCTGAGATATTCTGCCGTGTATATACACATATGTGACCTCTCTGCCCGACGATTCGGATCCCATTGTACGGTCCATCATCAGGGCTGGTGTCACATGTCACATACACAGAAGATTCTGAACGGCCGTGAAAACCTGGGAACGTTTATTTTTTTTTGTTATTTGAAAATTTTTAGCGAAATTCATTTGACATATAATTATGTAAAATTATTTTTATTGGAAAAAATCCTTAGGTAGAATATATTTAGAAATAATTAAAAAAATACTCGCAAGCAAGATGGAAAAGCAAGGCACAACTGACTGACAAATTTAGTCACTTAAAAACGTCCTTTTTGGGTTCACCCAATACACAAGTACACGTATAATGTACTTAGAGTTTGTTTGGTGAATGTCACTAGGACAGATAAATGTCAACAATCCTGGGTCAAAATCGAAAAACTTTTATTTTTCTAGGTTCAATATTTACGCCACGAACTAATAACGTTATCAGATTCAGACCTTGGAACAACAAGGCATCATCTAACTTTATTGAATATCGAAATTATGAATTATCCGATTAGCTTGTCGGTCTTGTGGTTAGGACTCTCGCCTCGTGATCCAAAGGTTGCTGGTTCGAATCTTACTCCAGACCAGCAAGTTACTCATATTTTCATAGCACAAGCGTTTAGCTTAATTTGAAAATAGTAAGAATATTTATGTGACACGAATTCCGTGTTCACATCTTTCTTAAAAAAAAAAATGACAGTAGTTTTCCCTTCAAAACTGTGTTGCAAAGTGTCAAATTTCCTAAGGCCGGCGCCGTACTACGCGGTAGTCCGTCGCGTCTCTTCGGTCGCGGAACGCCGCTACATTTCTTTCCATACAATATGCGCTTATCAAACACACTACTCGAATGATGAAAAGACGCGGCGGAAGATACGCGTGTAGTGTAGTGTGGCGCCGACCTAAAAGTTCAGAAATTATCAAGAAAAACAAGTTTTTCGAATAGAGATGAGAACACGAAATACGTGTCGCATCAGTATTCCTGCTATTTTCAAACTAAGCTAAACACTTGTGCTATGAAAATAGAACTGCTGGTGTCCTGAAATTTGGAAATACCGACCACCAACAAGCTTCCTCTTCCTATTTATATGATACTAGCTGTGCCCGCGCGGCTTCGCACGCGTAGATTTTTAGTACACTGTTTGGATCGTCATAGAACTTTCGCGAACCTTCTAGAACATTCTCCTTCCAGAACTTTCAAGAAATTTGTCGAATGTACAGGAGCCTTCTAGACACACCGACACATTCCGCCATTCAGTTTAGAACTCTACAGAACTTTCGGAATTTTCTAGAACCTTCTCTTTCCAAAACTTTCTAGAGCAGGTTTTTCCGGAACCTTCTAGACTCACCGACACAGTCGGCGCGCCTATTTTGAAACGATCTGAAGCATTTACGGCCTTCCCATAACAAAAAAATTAAAAAGTCACCTACTCCCACCCACGCTCAGCCACCCCCACCAAACTCGCATATTTTAAAAGGGACACCAAGGGCTATCCGCCACCATAACCACCAGGAGGTGGTAGTATCTAGTTGTGAAGAAAACTTGGCGGATAGGGAAACACAGGTGTCTTTATATATATATATATATATATATATATATATATTGATTTGTAATTGGGAGCACATTTTTTCAGATCCTTTGATTTCTATAAAAATGATCAATATGTTGTATTGTATAATGGCTTAGATCAAAATTATAAAATAATTATTACACATCGGGAAAACTTTTTTGGCCAACAGTTCGGTGTCTACGGAGGGGAGAGTCAACTAGGGACGAAAAAGATGTGTTAGAGAGATAGAAAAAACATTTTTAAAATCTCCTTAACCCGACAACCGTGAGGTTCGCGAGTCAGTTCACCCGAACATCAGATAGCGACGACAATGGTGTCGCAATGGAGGAAATAAAAGGTGCCATAAAGTCGCTGAATGGGAAGGCGGCTGGTCGAAATGAGATAAGGCCTGAGATGCTGAAAAATCTGAATAAGAAGGGAATAAGTTGCCTAGCCCGCATATTTTCAGTGGTGTGGAAGACGAGCAAGGCCCCAAAAGTTTGGCGATAGTCCCCATTTTTGAAAAGGGAATCACCTTGCTGAGTCAGCCAGGTAAAATATATTAATATATTTCAGTATACGGCACAGAAGTACCTTTTACATAATAATATATACCTACAAAAAATCCAAAGAGTAGAACAGAAAAAAATTACAGAATTGACAAAGTATAATAGTAAAGAAAAAGGAAGTGTGAAGTATATAAGATAAAACATAATTTAGAAAAGGGAGATGTGAAGTATATATATACAAGATTAAACAAATAGGTATAATAATTTGTTTGTGATTCCATTATGAATTCAGGATGGCAGGGAGTTGGAGCTTTTAGTAGCGAATCTTTATATTGTACTAAATTGGAATTAAAAATATCAGAGATACGCGCATAGGTGATACCTAGCCTATGCCGTCTAGGTACAAGAGAATTAAAATGAGATTTGGTTCTAGCATTGTCACAATAAAATAGTATAGTTATTCGAGTAGCTCCTTCAGGCACATGAAACATAAGCAAATACAAAATATATACTCTTATTCTGGAGAAAAAATGTCGCAAAATAACGGAAAACAAGATCCAAGAAGACCAGTGCGGTTTTAGAGCCGGGAGAGCTGGGAATATGGAAAAAATATTTATTTAGGATTCATAGACCTGGAGAAAGCATATGACTTGGTACCGCGCGATATCCTGTGGACAGTGCTGAACGAATACGGAATAGAGAGAGTCCTTCTCAAGGCAATTCAATCCTTGTACGAGGATTGCAAAAGCTGCGTACGAATACACAGCGCAATATCGGAGGAGTTAAAAGTTGGAATAGGATTGAGACAAGCCCCCGGAAGCATAAACCGGAAAAGGTCATGCTTCTTGTTCTCACTGCACGCCCCTGCTGAATATACATATGCATGAAATATTATATAGTTATACATATACGTTAAACACATAGTAATTAGGTAATTTAAATATTAAAAATACTTTTTCTTCAAAAGCAAAATTATTTTGTGACATAATTATAATTTATAGATATAAAGTTTGTTTACACCACTTTTTTGTTGAAAAAAAACAACATGTTTCAGAGCCCATGGCCCCTTCGTCAGGATACAAATGTATGTAGTTGATTTTTTCAATAAAAAAGTGGTGTAAACAAAGTTTATTTGTATAAAATATAATATTAAAAATACATTTAAGAATTTTGTTAAAAAATTTATATGATTCTCGAAATTTGTTTAAACGTGTTTGTTTCGATAATTCGATAATATATTTGATAACTTGTGTTGTAACTGTTGTGTATAACAATATATCGTCGGTCGGTGTAGGCAAGAAGTCATTAAGTAACAAATTCATGTTTTTCGCCAAAGTTTCTATGCCTTAAATCTGCAATAATTATTGTGTAATAGCGCTCGTCATATGGAATTTGTGCCAGAAATCACTAAAACCAGTTAATGACTTTTGGTGAGAAAGTGTGGAATGTGTACGCTAGTATACTGAAAATAAAATAATATGTAATTAAGTAACCTAACCTAACCTAACCTGATGATTTATATTTTTAAAAATAAAAATGTTTAAAATTAATGACTTTTCCATCCGCAAAACAGCCGTTCCATGGCAAAAAAACGTATTGATGACTCAAACGTATTGCTCTTAAGTTAATATAAAAAATTACCCGTAATGAAAAGAATAGCTTTGTTTTCTTCTCACTATAACACTTTAATTTGAAAAGTTTTAATTATAACGTTTTCGACGCCTACTGCGTCATTTTCAACAAGAAGATGAAGATGACGCAGTAAGCGTCGAAAACGTTATAATTAAAACTTTTTTATAGATAGACCGCATTCAGAAGAATGTGCGCAAATGCACTTTCTTTGCCGTGCGCAGGGAGGGCGTGGTTTATCATTTCAAATACTGTGTTCTGAGTGAAATTTTGTGTCATGTTACGCGAAAGCCCAGTATACACGGTGTTACGGACGTGAAAATTATTGTTATTGTAGTGGAAAATTTTTCATAGAAACTTCCAAAACATTATATTATTATCGGGGTTACTACGAATTATTATTTGATAACGAATTTTATTATTTTCTAGACACTTCCAAACAAACATTTTTTTATACTATATGTTTGTATTCTTGCCTGTGTACAGGGTTATTTGTAAAACATTAATAACCTCGCAGGACTATATTCCTGCCTTGATTATGAGTCGAAAATGTTCAAGCTATTTCAACGTTTCACAAAAAATAAGTCAGAAATATTGAAAAAAAAATGCAAACTTTGATGTCGCATATCTCCTTAACTATTGATATTAGGTCATAATAGCTTGAACATTTTCGACTCATAATCAAGGCAGGAGTATAGTCCTGCGAGGTTATTAATGTTTTACAAATAACCCTGTATATTTTTGTTCATGTATAGTTGTATTAATTTTGTGTTCAGTTCTTCCGAATAAACCGACATTTTATCATCTTACGAGTTTTGATTTTTAATTATTTAAACCTAAAAGATTAACGGAAACTAGTACGAGAAAATAAGCAGTCTTTTTACGTACAAGCAGTAATTCCGATACGCTATCCGAGTAATTTGTGGTTTTTATTTACGTGTTTGATTGAATGTGTATTTTGTTGTACTATCTTAGTGTAAAATAAAAATATGTGTGTTGGTACGATGCAAAAAATGAACACTAAATAAGTTTTTCTACTAAGTAAGTTACCTTTTTAAAACTAAAAAATATATTTATTTGGAATATCATACTGAAGCTTGTAATACGGGCTTGCCAGGTAACTTTCCCCCGCTTTTTTCTTACCGGACAACGGTATGGAATGGTCTTTTGACTGTGGTCGACCTATAAGTGTTATAGTGAGAAGAAAAAAACGTTGTCATTTTTAATTTTTGAAAAATATATTACAATGAATTTTCACAAAGTTTGTCAGGATAATTTCGAAATGACTTCTAGCTCGGTTTTATCAAAACTGTCACTTAATAACGTCTTGCGCTGCACTGACGACATAAAGAGTGGCAGAATTGGACATGTCTCGGGTACAGAGTTGCTTCACATCTATATACATAACTATATTCTTAAAGACGTGTTTCGATGTCTTTATTTGAATAATCAATATATAAATCATAAAAAATACAAAGTCACCGTCAGCTGAGACAATGTCACCTCAGCCAAAATCTTTGAACATAAACAAAGATGTTTTTTTTTTGTGATTATCAAAATGCACTCTTTTGTGTGACGCAATGCTATTTCTGAATGACTCTTGGACTCGTGGAATTACTATTGACGGAAGAATTACTATTGAGAATACTACTAATTTTATTTTACTATTTATTTTTTATTTGTTTATTTATCTTCATCTTGTTACATGGCATAGGAGAAGGAGCCGCTCATCTCACTAGGAAGAACCTGTGCCGAGATGAGCAGCTGAACAATATAGTGAGAACAAAAAATAATAAAGATATACAACAAAATACTATATAACTATAAGATTAATTAATTAATTGAGTATATAAATATAAAATGTGGATAATAAGAACAGTATATATTGTATAATACAAAAGCAATAGTGAAAGTAAAGTAATATATATAAAAAATTATATGCATGGATAGAAACAAAATGTATATATAATAGCACAGTTAAAATTATATTTAGGTATATACCTATATAAGAAAATTAAATGAATGTTTGTGTATATTAAATAGTGATAAGAAATGAAGTTTAATGAGCAATAAATTATGACCTGTTTTCGGCAATTGGGTATTTGTGCAAATGCAGGTGACAATAATGTCTTCTCCAATAGTGTTGTGTAAAAATTTAAGAGTAGGGTGTCCACACTGACTATGACAGAAAGAATGACTAATCTTGTATAACAATATTAACAAAAAATATATGTTGATAAATAATTTTAAATAAATCTGCTTCTTGAGTGAAGTATAAATTTACTTCGGAATACGAAGTATATTCACACGGTATTAATGTATAAATAAAAAGAATTAGTTATTATAGTAAAATGTGATAGGTGATAGTTGAGAATAAGATATGTGATCTTTTTGTCATACATTTTATAAATAGAGAAGGATGATTTACGCCATGTATTTGTATGATATTTTTTGTCATCAACATCAATATTGGTTCTACAATTTTCCCAGTGATACCTATTATAGGTCTTTTCATATAAGCTTGCAATTGAGTTATTGTGGGTTCAGTGCGTAATACGCGCATTGTTTCGTTCCGTTAAGTTTACGGATACGAGAGGGATAAAGGCGTAGCTTATATGAAAATACCTTTACGAGCCATTTCTAAGGCAGATATTAGACAATAAATAACTTTGTAAATTAATCTACTTGAATAATAAATCAATTCATTTTTTAATATAGAAGCTCCATCTGTACCCACCTTTTATCTGTTCTAATACGGCGTTAATCACGATTTTTATTACGGTCGTTTATTTAAAATTATTTTAATCAATCCAAAAGTACTCTATATTTGCTTTTGCGAGACCACGCGATCAATCCTCTGAAGTGCAAAAATGCATTTTTTCATATGAAAATTATGTTACACTTTAATTTCGGTGTTACTCACGCGCTACTTGTCGAGTTTTAACTGTCACAAAGATAGCCAACTTATCAGCGGGGATGTGGTTATAGAATATAGATAAACTTATAAATATACTTAAGTACATAACTAAAGCAGTGGCATCCACTTGGTGTGGACTTGTGTTGTGAATATGCTGATCGACAATGATCCAATAATCCTACTTATTCCTCATTGTGCTTCGTTTATACAGTAAACATATATCAATAATTTGATTAACTAACTAACTAACTAACTAACCATCACGCCGTTTCCCTGCAGGGGTAGGCAGAGAGGATTGAACGCCACACTCTTCTATCCTGGCACACCACTTTTGCTTCGGCCACATTCATACATCTTCTCATACACGTTCTACGGTTGTTGCGGCTTTTAACAGGGCCATCCTCAAATACTTGTAGTACCTGATCGTGCCATGTCTTTCGCGGACGCCCTCTATTTCTGTTGCCTTCAACATTCGCCTCATATATTTTCTTAACCATCCTTTCCTCGTTCATACGTTCCACATGACCAAACCATCTCAGCACTCCTTTCTTTATTCTATCTACCACACTACAGCCAGCATTACATTCACTTCTAATTTGTTCATTCCTCACTCTATCGACTAAAGATTTTCCACACAAGCGTCTTAGTGACCACATTTCAACCGCATTCAGTCTACTTTCATTCTTCTTTTGCCAATTCCAGGCTTCACTTCCATAAATAAGGGTTGGCACTAGAACGCCATTATGTACATTGCTTCTTTTGACAGATTCTTATTGGCCATAATTGCATTTAGTGCACCATTAACTTTGTTTCCCGCAGTTACTCTCCTTTCGATATCATTCTCTAGGTAATATGTGTTATGTCAAACCAAATTAATTAATCAATAGAAAGACATACAGAAAAATCAAATCCACGAAAAAATATTTTAAAAATTCCTATACGTAGGTTTTTCTATGTATTTATGTTAATTTTTTTTAAATGTTCTGTTTACTAAGTTATCAATTCCAAAGACACATGGCTATACAGCTGCAGAAAGGCCAAATTTGAATAATCTATTATATCCTGGCTTGCGTTTCTTTGGTATCTTGGTTCTTTTGATTACCAGGAATGCAAGAAGCTAGTTGATGTTTTTTTATGATGAAACAATAATTCGATAATTATAGCTGAGTATGACGCAAAGGTTGCTGCTCTGATGTAATGACACCAGACAGGATGATTAATTATTAAAGAATGTCATTTACGCTGACATGAATCACCCGCACTACGGCTATCGAAACATAAAAACATGTGGATTATGTAATCTTTCGTCTGACTGCCTACTATTTATATTATTGCACGCATTGCATTGTAAATACGTTTGATTGACATTTTTCCACCACGCTTGCCATTTATAAAATGAATAGTAACCGACCGGCCAAGTGCATTTTGAAGTATAATTTAGATAATAAATACATGTGGTAGTTGATTTCGTTAATTAGTAAGAACATATTGTCAACTGCATTTGCACAATTACCTAACTGTAGAAAACAGGTTTAATTTATTTATGTGCTTAATTAAACTGTATTTTTATTTTTATCATATGTGCGAACAGCCATCTTGCCTTGCAACATGCCTTGCCCATTGCTTTTTAGCTTTGCTACACGATCTACGATATGCACTACTAGTTCTGCGCCTCATTTCATCATTTCTTATTCCAAACATTGATCTCTCCATGGATCGTTGCGTCCATTTGAGCTTTTCTACACTTTTCTTTGTAAGGGCCATCGTCTCCACTCCATACGTCATCACTGGCAATATACATGATTCAAATGCTTTTCTTTTTAAGATAATTGGGATCTCTTTGTTGTCGAAAATATGTTTGAATTTGCCAAAAGCTCATCTCGGTAATCCTCAGGTACATCCAGGTGAAATGATTGACTCATTACCTTACATACATACATTTAAGTTCACGATTAAATAAAAATAAATGGATTGGAGAAGAGCTGTTATCATTCCTCTGGACAATGATAAAGGGTCGCACATGGACTATGCGAGCTTTAAGGCAATCAGCCTATTAAGTTCTGTTTTTGATAGAAAAATTGTGGATGATGGCAAAAGAAAAAGTTTAGAATATACAAGAAGTGTTTATGAGTGGAAGATTTTAATCATTTTATTTAAGTTAATAAAAATGATACTTTTGCATATCAACATAACAGAATATCATAATGATTTTTGTATTTATTAGAACACAACAATTACATTTTAAAAATATGTTTTATATGCAAGTATGTTGTAAGAACATAGTTGCTGGATTTCGTCCCCAGAGGGATGATTAATTAATTAAGGATAAATTATAAAAGAAAATATAGAGGTTTCATTACCAGTTCCAAGATCGATGTATGCTAACTTGTTAGTGAAAAAAAATAGCAACAGATGTCTCTAACAGAGACCAGCGCAACATATGAAGTGTTCTCGATTCGAACATGTATAGAACTTTCAAAAATTTCATAATGTGTGGATGTTCTTACGATGGAATTGGTGAACGTTGTATTGCGTAGAGTGATCACTTGAGCCAGCTCAATGGTTGTAAGCCCTGTGCCATCGTGTAAAAGACTTCCATCCACTTTTCTCATATATAAATAGCTTGATCTCTGTGAGACTTCTATAATTTTTCCTTAATTAAAACAATTACATTTTAAAAGCAATATTCTTTTTTTTATTTAAAAATATAGTAGAAACCTGAAAAGGTTTATGGATAACATTTTTTACATGATTCAATATAGGAATATGATAATACTATAATTTAGATACAAAATCATTTTTAATAATTGGCCGAGTTTAAGCATTTTTGTCACATCTGTTTTGAGTTTGTCAGTGGTCAGTTGTTTGGTCTGTTGTGGTAGGTCGTTGTATAGTTGTAATCCGTTGCAAATTACTCGTTATTGTCCTATTTTTGTTTTGGCGTGTGTTATGTGATAGTTTTGAGCCGTTCTAGTGTTGTGTATTTTGTGTAATTTTATAGCTTGCACTCAATTTGAAGAAAAATGTATCCAATTCAAATGTATACTTTTCATTATAAAACAGCGGTGGAAAGTCACACAAAGATGATCTTTTAACAAATGTGACATTCTTAACTCAAAAACGTTTTTTTTTTAAAGTGATCAAGTCTTGCGCTCGGGGTGCGTTGTGTGAACCGCGCTTTACAGCGGGTAGGTACTGCACTTAGTATTGCAACATGTGTGGCGTAGGCCCGCCTGTGAAATTGCCGTCTAATTTGATTGCAATATTTACGACCAGCTGTTAGCGGTCGACATCCAATCACACCTCGATTGTGGCCACTCGAATGCAACGACCTGCGTCAAATGTATATGATGAAACATTTCATGTGCGCACATGCGTGATGGTCCTCAATTATTAGTGCAAGGGAAATGAGGCAAGTGTTGAAACACTTGTAAGGGAAATGAGGCAAGTGTTGAAACACCTGCCTCATTTCCCTTACCATCCTCTCCTCACTCACACATTCTTTTCCTTACCCCTATCAAAAAGCATCATGCACAAAGCAGGTTATCAACATGTCTTTGATCTCTCTGATAGATAGTACTTTTGTTTTATTAATAATATGATAGAGAACTGAAAGGTCTATGGATAACATTTGACATCATCATTATCGCCCTTGGCTCTACAACCCCTGGTGGATCTTAGCCTCCTCAAGAGTCTTCCTCCACTCATCTCGGTTTAGTGCCAGCTCTCTCCAGTTCAGAAGCTCCAAGGCAGAAATGTCTTTGAGGACGTTGTCGCTCCATCTTAGTTTTGGCCTTCCTAAGCTCCTTCGCCAGCAGGGACTTTGGCGCTCTCCACATGACCCAGCCACCGACGTCTTCCAAGTTTTATAAATTTTGTGACGTTTAGCTCCTTCAACAGAGTATAGAGCTCATTTATTATATAGTATAGAACTCATATATTAGAGTTCATCAACATGACATAAGAGTTCGATATGATAATAATAATAAGGATATAAAGTAATTTGTTGTGCTTGGCTGAGTTTTACCATTTTTGTATTTTGAAATTGTCGTAATTACAAATTAGTCGTGGTTGTCCTATTTTTGTTTTGGGGTCTAACATTGCATACATTTTTTCTGGTCGTAAAATTTTTAGCGCTATAGAAAGTAAACAGAGTAATGTTATATAAATCATCACCGCACAAACACAGAGAACGTGAACTTCAATAAAAACGAAATCTATCACTTGATACGCAATAGCCCTCGGCGTAAGCGAGTATTGCGAGTTTAGGTTGTTGGTAAGGATGTGCAGTGTACCCAAATAATTCGAAATTTATCATAATTCGAAATTTCAAAATGTTAATTGCAAAGTAGATTAACCACGATAATTCCAAAACACCGGTCATTCGTAATTAGAAATAAATTTTAGCCCCTTTCACCATGAATCGTTACATTTTAGTTCACATAATTCGATTTTTTTTTAATTTGACAAAAAAAAATTGTTTGCAAGTGAGAACAAAAAGTATAATGTTTTTTGGCAAAGTTCGCAATCGCATCACTATTTTTTTTATGCCTTGAATTTCGAATTAAGGAGGTTCTACTATACTACAAATTCAAGCGACTGTTAACTATATTTGTTTAAAATAAATATTATCGGATCAACCTTAAAACTTCGTTTGATCTTAAAAATATTTTAAATTGTTTAAAGGCGATATACTGTCGGGGACCGATCCAGATTAACTCACAGTAAACAAACTCGTCAGCCGACCGCCAAATTCTCCACTAATTAATAATGCGACCGTGGTCAGTTTAAGAATGTCCCCACTTAATTCGGTACTTTTAATGTGGAGAATATTCGGCCCGGCCCTGAAAACACATTGACTTCTGTACATTGAATGTTCCTTATCGCCATACATAAGGGTCATGTCGTAAATGCGTATACGTAGGCGTGAGATTCATGGATCAGTCACGTGACGCACACGTCATAGTTCACGTGATAAAGACGGCTGCAAAGAAATGCGGAGGAAAACCGTAACGACATCGACATACCTCGACCAAGGGAGTCACGATTCGGTTACGCCATCTGTAGTAAAGGTAAAAGTAAAGGTAAAAAAGTTACCCCAGTTACTTTTTTTTAATAAAACGGATTGTTCCATTCATTTACGTATTATAATATAGACATTGCATTGAAAGAGAACAAATCACGACACATTTATTTTACAAACGCTCTGCGTGTAGACAGAAATATCAGGTAATTTGAAGTCACGGTGACTAAAATAACATACTCATTCTTACAATAGTGTGCGATACTCTGTCCCTTTTTCCCCGGGACTTTTTTTACGGCGTAGCATCGCGCCCGATCACAAAGAAGGTCCGTTCGATAACGAATGCAAGTAAGGCAATTACCTTACTTTTGAGTTGCCAAGATTTCACGCTTGTAACGTATCTACAGTTTATTGTATCATTGGTTCCATCTATGGTAAAAATATTTTACACAGTAACATTTTTTTACTCTCCAATAACGGTGGGCAAAGGTAAAATCGTTGGTAAAAAAATGGCCGTCCTCTCACAGCTAATTTGAAAATGCGACATTTGTCCATATAGGTACGCAGAAATTTTTTGGCGTAGTGGGGGAATGCGCAGAAAACAAAATTTGGGTCTCGTTGGTGGAATGGTACATGCGCAAACTTCCCCCCACTACGCCGTAAAATTTCAAGATGTTTGCCGCTACTGTACTTGTCATTTGAATTTTGTCGCTGTCATTATCGTATTGAAATTTGTAAACATTACAATGAATCTTTTAGTTTCGCCTTATTTTAGCGATGGTTTGACGTGTGTTTGGTTTGTATGAACTGGTTTTGAACTGCAAAAGTACGTATTGCCAGTGGCAAAAAACTGAAATACAGCAAAATCCATAGACATATGCGGTATTCGAGGTTTATTCCGCTTGGCACCCTAAGAGGCCCGGTTGTTTCAAGTTAGATTATAAGCGTTCGTTTAAAGCATAGATTTTTGCGTTCTCCACCAATCAGACGATCCGTTTTCGTAAATATCTATGCTTTAAACGAACGCTTACTTTAATCCAACTTGAAACAACCGGTCCTCGGCCTTACTATTGGTTTAACAGTGGTAAAAAAGACGTTTCAGCAATCCGAAAACGAGTTTACTCTCGGCGGATGTTAAAAAAAGTTACTCGGGTTAATTTTACTCGAGTAAAATATACTTCAGATGGCGCAACCGGGCCTTAGATGTAGAAACAAATCGGAGAAGTACCTATATATGTGCGGTATAAAAGCAAAGGCAGCAATATCCAAAAAAAGTTGAATGCAGTCATCGAGGATCACTAATTTATAACGTACCAAATTCGAGATTTTATAGGAAACGTAGCCTGTAAATTTATAGGAAACATGATTTTGGAAAAGATAGACACATAGAATCTAGAATTCAATACATTTGAAATTGAGTAGCTTGTTGGTCTTGTGGTTAGGACTCTCGCCTCGTGATCCAAAGATCGCGGGTTCGAATCTCACTCCAGACCAGCAAGTTAGTCCTATGTTCATATCACAAACGTTTAGCTTAGTTTGAGAATAGTTAGAATATTGATAATAGTGACACGTATTCCATCTGACACGTGTTCGCATCTCTATTTAAAAAAAAAGTAATCCTCGGTGACTACATTTAAAACATTTTTTTAATTTTTTAATATTGATTCCTTTGCTTTTATACCGCACATATATATACCCATATACATAATTTGTATATAGGATATCTCGTAGCTTGTAAAAAAAAAACAGAGGAGCATTCTTCATGCGATTCTGAATAGAAAATATTCTTAACATTTTGGGTGTAATGTCAACAGTTGCGGAGATATGTGACATCAGAGTTGCATTTTTTTTTCAATATTTCTGACTTATCTTTTTTAAAACGTTAGAATATCAAGTCATTTATATCGAATAATAAAAATTAATTCGCTTTGATACAAATCAAATAAAATGATTAGAACCTTGCGGAAAATCGAAAAATATTGTATGTTTTTTGTACAAAATGTGTAAAAATATGACATTCTTTACTCAAAAGCGTTTTTTTTTTTGGAAAGGTGATTTTGAACTCATATTACGTGTAGCATTGGAAGAGTACTGGCCAAGTAAAGGTTTCACAAGTACTTTAAAACGTGACCCAACGTCACTAAGAACCTTCATCAGTCATTCTACCTTTTATAAGTTATTGAACAGTCATAAATATTTCACAATCTTAAATGGCCATCACCTACAACCTGTGCAGTATGTATCTACTTGTGTACTGATCTAGGACGTGAACCCTCACCATTAATGCTACAAAGTGATAGTTGCCCGAAAGATAATTTAGAGTAAATTCGGAATATACCTGACAAATACCAAATACCTGTACTTCTCACCAATGTTTCCTCTAAGATGTGCAGGTGTACCTACATCCGCGCACTTAAATATAAATATTTGTATATAATTACCTCGCATATAGAAAAAAAATTGGTTTGACCGAACGTTGACCAACATTTTATTACGTAATGTTTCGAAATTATCGTGACAAACTTTGTGGAAGTTCATTGCAATATATTTTTTAAGACATTAAAATACAACGTTGTTTACTTCTCACTATAACACTTTAATTAGACTTCGGTGGCTGGGTCATGTGGAGAGAATGTCCGAGCACCGAGCACCAAAGTTCCTGCTGAACTCAAGGCCAATAGGGCGAAGGAGCTTAGGAAGGCCGAAACTAAGATGGAGTGACAACGTCCTCAAAGATATCTCTGCCTTAGAGCTTCGAAACTGGAGAGAGCTGGCACTAGACCGAGATGAGTGGAGGAAAATTATTGAGGAGGCCAAGATCCATCAAGGGTTGTAGTGCCAAGAATGTGATGATGATAACACTTTAATTAAAAAGTTTTAATTAGATCGTTTTCGACGCTTACTGGGTCCTTGGCATTACCCAACCGAGTTTCTCCAGGGTATGCTTGGCTACAATAGTCTAGAGACTAGAAGGAATGTGTATTTGATTACACATTTTTATCGATTGTTGCGCGGTGTTATCGATAATCCTGAAATTATGCAGAGCATTGGTTTGTATGTTCCCGATAATTACATTAGACATCGTCAGCATAGATTGTTTCACATTCCAATATAGGACCAACCTGCCGATGGTTATGCCTGTTGGAAGAGCCACAGCTATGCTGAACAAAATCGCTTTGAGTATCGATATATTCCATGTGTCTGAGGGGGTTTTCCGAAGCGAGATTCTCCTACACCTTTGATATGAATGAATTTATATACGTTTGATATTTTGTTGTTTGTAATGTAAATGTTATGTTATAAATAAATAAATTGAAAAAATTGAAAAATTGAATTGAAATTTTCAGTAATAAACTGTTGTTGATGTTACTAAAGATAACGCAGTAAGCATCGAAAACGTTCTAATTAAAACTTTTTAATTAAAATGTTATAGTGAGAAGTAAACAACGTTGTACATATTTTAATTTCTTAAAAAATATATTTTATTACGTTCTTTCAACATTCTTTCAGACTCATTTCTCATTTCTTTTTTTCAAAAAATGGTGTACATATGTGCACATATTTTTTTGTACACAGTTTACTGCTTCTTTTAAACATATACATAATCTTTTTTTAAATATACCTGTATTCTTTTTTTCCTTCATGTGCTTTGTGCCGTCTTCTCGCCGCGCCGCACGAGTGGTTTCCTAGCTAAGTTTTATGCTTAAGCCAGTTTGGATGACGTAAGTGTAGGGCCGATATGGGAGCCTTTGCGGTTCTGGGTGTGTGGTTGGTCCCTCTTCACTTTCCAATTACTCTGAACTATTCTTCGTTCGATTGACAGATGACCTCGAATTATACGATCAAGTCGTGATTATATCAGTCATAATCGTTATATCAGTATTGAAAATTATTGATTGATGATTGTGAATCAGTCCCAAGGCTGGTGGCTTCTGATTAGCTTGCTTGGTGATAATTTTATATATTAAAATTTTGGAGTTTGAACAATCTTACGCATTCCTATCTTGATACACGTGATACTCCTACCTGTTCTTCTTCATCGTTTGCTGAATACCCAGCATCGTGGTTCCTCGATCTCCTTGGATCTTGGTGCATAATACTTCTCCACCCTCCCAGTTTTGGGTAGAGTTGATTACAGTGTTTTAACTACATTATTTGGTGTACGCGTTTTGTCATCTTTCCTCACTTCCGACTGACTGGAGATACCTATCTTGCTCGTCATCTGTCACTATGATTACAAATTTCACAATTCTTTCTGACAGCACACCCGGTACATAATTATTTTCCCGCATATTGCGGAAAGTCTTTCGATATTTATAATGGACTAGCTGTTCGTACCCGGCGTTGCACGGGTTAAGGATTAGGTTGAAAATAAATTTGTGGGGGAAACAAAGGTTTGATTCGAACGGTATGAATTTGCATCAAAAATATGTCAGGAGGAGGGGAAGGGGTATGAGAATAGGGGGGAAATATCGCCTTTGTTACTCGCTGAGTCCTAAAAAATTAGTTTCCAAATTTTAAGTCCGATCGGTCAAACGGTACAGTTTTGCAACGAAAATATATCAGGGAGAGGGGAAGGGATATGCGAGTAGGGAGGAAATATCGCCTATGTTACTCGCCGAGTCCTAAAGAATAAGTGTCCAAATTTTGAGTCCGATCGGTCAAACGGTACAGATTTGCATTGTAAATATGTCTGGGGGAGGGGAAGGGGTATGATAAAGGGAGGAAATATCGCCTATGTTACTCGCCGAGTCCTAAAGAATAAGTTTCCAAATTTTGAGTCCGATCGGTCAAACGTTACAGATTTGCATCGAAAATATGTCAGGGGGAGGGGAAGGGGTATGATAATAGGGAGGAAATATCGCCTATGTTACTCGCCGAGTCCTAAAGAATAAGTTTACAAATTTTGAGTCCGATCGGTCGTACGTTACAGATTTGCATCGAAAATATGTCAGGGGGAGGGGAAGGGGTATGATAATAGGGAGGAAATATAGCCTATGTTACTCATTTCATCATTCAAACTTAGTTAAAAATTTGTTTTCATTTTATCACGTCACAAAAGTATAAACTGATTTCCTGTTTTTTTTTCATGTTCTTTTTAATTTCATTAAAGAACAGAAGTGACCAGAGGCGTTATCTTATGTAATCAGTGCACTCGCTCGCTAAACTGATTGGTACATACTAAAGTGTACCAAGGCAGGTAATGCAATTACAGACCGGCAGATCAATAACTTGTCAAAGATAGCGACTGCAAAACACGAGTAAACTAACTGTACGTGTAAGTATAGTCCGAGTCAGCTAGAAGGAAAACCGTAGTTAAAAACGTCGTTATCAAAAATTCCGAGAAATAATACGGCGCACCTTAGTATATATTTTGGCAATGCTTATTTCTGCGCTGGATACTTAATATTTTAACATTTGTGCGACGAAATATAATAATATTATAAAATAAGAAAAAAATATGTCCAACAGCAGTAGTTCATGATTGAGATAGGTGTACACATAAAAAATTAGCAACAAAATTTTTGACATGATACATTTTCATAAAACGTGCACTTTGTGCAGTTTTTTTTAAACAAAATACATCGTTCTCTTTGAAACAATGTCCGTCACTGACGCCACCAGACGGTGCAAATAATGATGAGGTATAAAATAATAATGAGGTACGATGAGCAATGAAAGCATAATTCTTTATGTAACAGTATTCGTCAACGATGCTACTATAGGTCGACCACAATCAAAAGACCATTCCCTGGCTTTGTCCGGTAAGAAGAAAGCTTTAGAAAGTTGCATGGAAAGCCCGTATTACAAGCCTCAATATGGTATTCCAAATAAATATATTTTTTTTAGTTTAAAAAAGGTTACTTACTAGAAAAACTTCTTTTGTTTTCATTTTTTTCATCGTAACAACACACATATTTTTTGCGCACATTCTTTTGAATGCGGTCTAGCTATAGAAGCCACAAATAATAATGAGGTATAAAAACTAAAAAAAAGCTTAATTCTCAATGTATCAGTGTCCGTTACTCACGCCACCAGATGGTGCAAACAATTATGGCGTATAAAATAATGAGGTATGAAAAAGCAAAAGAAATCGTTATTCTCTATGTAACGATGTCCGTGACTAACGCTACCAGATGATGCAAATGATGATGACGTTTAAAATAATGAGGTACAAAGAGCAAAATAAATCATTATTCTCTACGTAATATTGTCCGCCACTAATGCTTCAGATGGTGCCAAAAAATACAACAAATTATGAGGTATAAAAGCAAAAACGTATAATATGCTACGCTAGACACAGCCTTAACTCGCGGCCGAAATGTTCAGTAAAAGTACGTCATTTTTGGCGGGTTATAGCTAGTTTCTAAAAATTGTCCGCACCTCCTCCAAATGATCCCACCTTGACAACATTTCACTCACTCGGCACTAATCGAGCATTACTAATTTAGGATGCACTGAATTCGAGATTATTTAATATATATAGCTCTGTCCCTTTCAAAATCATGTTTCCAAATCACTATTAAAAGTAGTGATGCAACGAATACTACTTTTACGAATACGAATACGAATAATTCAACAAGGTGATAAACAATATACCACTGTTATTTTTTTACTAAGAGATTTAATAATTTAAATTTACCACCTGCAAATTTTTGTTCAAAAAGCACAACATTTCTTTTATCCGTTTGTACATTCCCAGCGGGTCGAAAATAAACATCACTTTTTTAACGCTTACGAGGAGGTCATGTTATTAGATTTAATTTCAAATTATTTTATAAGAGTTAACACTTTTACATACAACGGAAATAAAATGGAATGAACAATACATATTACAAAACAAAAACCACATGAAATGTGGTTTTTGTTTTGTAATATGTATTGGAAACCTAACCTAACCTTATTAAGTAATAATTGACAATTTTAGAACTCAACAAATCCATTCATTCAGTGTTAGGGGAATCCCCGATAATATAGTGCGTAGGTGTGTTCGGATACACGGTGCATAGTCAAACCGTAATTTGCATTGCGTTCCATTATAAATAGTTTGTTTTTAATATTCGTGATGATATTCGGTGAATACGAATATTCGGTAAATATCTACTATTCGGCGAAAACGAATATTAAAGGAATACTAATTAAAAGGAAAGACAGCAATATCTACTTCAACCACTCAACCCCAAGTATGTGCCGCTTAATACTGAATTGATGTCCAATCATGTAAATAGCAAAAGCAGCAGGTAGCAAACACAGAAATATCCATATTCAAAAGTGAAATATTTATTTTTACACGAAAAAACTGATTCGGCAATTGTTTTTATAACCTTATTTCCAATAAAATGTGAGTTTCATACATTCCAGAGAAATTTCTTCGAGTGGTGACAGGTTTTTTGTATTTATCTTAGGAATTGAAAAGCAAATCCTTTGCTCATTTACCTCTCATATCTGAAACTATGTATATCCAGTCAACATCAACACAGGAGGAATTTGCTGACGGGTAATTGAGATATTGATTCTCGCGGACACAGCAGGCCGACAATAATTTCTTCATCCTGGGAATGCATGAATGCAGTTTTAGATCACAGGTTATTTGTAGTGATGCAATGAATACGAATATTCGTATTCGCCGAATAGTAGATATTTACCGAATATTCGTATTCGCCGAATATCATCACGAATATTAAAAGCAAACTACATATTTATAACTGAACGCAACGCAAATTACTTAGTTGTGTGTAAAAGTGTTCTTATAAAATAAATCTGATAACATGACCTCGTAAGCGTGAAAAAAGTTATATTTATTTTCGACCGGGACGGGAATGTATAAACGGATAAAAGAAATGTGCTTTTTGAAAAAAAAATTGCCGGTGATAAATTTTAATTATGAAATATCTTAATAAACAAGAATAGTAGTGTTTTATTTATAACCTTGTTGAATTATTCGTATTCGCCAAATAGTAGGCTTCATATTCGTATTCGTGAAAGTAGTATTTGTTGCATCACTGGTTATTTGCAAATGTCAAATGATGCTGTACAACGCGATGTAAGCATATTTATACTACTATTTTTTTAAAGTGTTATATGCAGGGTATCTCGTAGCTAGTAGCAAAAAATTCGGGGAGTCTTCTTCATTCACTTTTGAAGAGAAAATATTCTTTGCACTTTGGGTGAAATGTCGACAGTTACGGAGATTAGCGACAACAAAGTTTGATTTTTTTTTTAAATATGACTTATTTTCTATAAAACGTTAACTTTCACTGAAGTTACTTACATCGAATATAAAAATTCATTCGCTGCGATACAAGTCAAACAAAATTATTGAAATTCTGTAGTAATTAAAAAATATTATTTTGTAAGGTTTTTTACATTTTATTTGACTTGTATCAAAACGAATTAATTTTTATTATTCCATATAAGTTTCCGTGATGATAGTCCAACGTTTTACAGAAATATTGGGAAAAAATGCCAATTTTTATGTTGCTTATTTCCTTTATTGTTGACATTTCACCCAAAATGCAAAAAAAATATTTTCTATTAAAAATTGAACGAAGAAGACTCCTCCGAATTTTTTGCTACGAGACAGCCTGTATATACAGTGTGTCCGGTGACCGGTATCGGAGACTCTAATGGCATAAAATATGATCAATTTCATCGACAAAGCAAACACCCCTTTACTTAAAAAAAATATTATTTTTTTCGTAAAAATTTTCTTTGGACAATTATTTTTGGTCTCCTTTTTTTAATTTTGTTGAAATACTTAACGTAATATTGATCCTTATTGTTTTATCTTTCAAATGAGACCTTTTTATATTTATAGGACCTCTACATGGGTAGATATTAGTAAATTAACACACCATGTCCATTCCATTATGGCTGGAGAATTAAAATCGGTCACAAACCCGGCAAAATCTGTATAAAAACCATGCAAACACCAGTAAAAATAAAGCGAAAACGAAACAAATTACAGTGACAGGCACCATAGATCACGTATGTTTATCTATAATTCTTGCCAAACAACGTCACGACCAATCACATCGCGTTTTAATGGAATCGTATTTTTTAAGATTTTTATTATAAAAATGATGAATGAAAACCTTATCCCACACCATCCATACTGAGTTACAAAAATCGGTCACAAACCCGGCAAAATCTGTATAAAAACCATGCAAACACCAGTAAAAATAAAGCGAAAACGAAACAAATTACAGTGACAGGCACCATAGATCACGTATGTTTATCTATAATTCTTGCCAAACAACGTCACGACCAATCACATCGCGTTTTAATGGAATCGTATTTAAGATTTTTTATTATAAAAATGATGAATGAAAACCTTATCCCACACCATCCATACTGAGTTACAAAAATCGGTCACAAACCCGGCAAAATCTGTATAAAAACCATGCAAACACCAGTAAAAATAAAGCGAAAACGAAACAAATTACAGTGACAGGCACCATAGATCACGTATGTTTATCTATAATTCTTGCCAAACAACGTCACGACCAATTACATCGCGTTTTAATGGAATCGTATTTTTTAAGATTTTTATTATAAAAATGATGAATGAAAACCTTATCCCACACCATCCATACTGAGTTACAAAAATCGGTCACAAACCCGGCAAAATCTGTATAAAAACCATGCAAACACCAGTAAAAATAAAGCGAAAACGAAACAAATTACAGTGACAGGCACCATAGATCACGTATGTTTATCTATAATTCTTGCCAAAAAACGTTACGACCAATCACATCGCGTTTTAATGAAACCGTATTTTTTAAGATTTTTATTATAAAAATGATGAATGAAAACCTTATCTCACACCATCCATACTGAGTTACAAAACATAATTTATTATTCTGAATCTATTTCATATATTTTCGTAAATATCTGTAAAATGTGAAATTACCCTATTCTACCGCGTGTGCGATGGTGCGGAAAATAACGGCCCATGTACTAAAACCGTAAGCCAGTTATCTAAAAACAACAAGACCACTTGACGTGTGGGCACAAAGCCGCCGCCAATAACGCTAGAGCCCTAAATTTAATTTGCAGCAAAATGCACCAATATCCCGCTAAACACGTTCACTCGCCGATATCACGGATTTCCTTTTTCGATAAAAGCAATTTGCATGGTTTTGATAAGGAAAACGTGCCAACCTTCGGGAAAATTGTGTTATTAAATACAGTAACTAAATCATGACCAATAATATATTTACGATTGTAAAGATTGCAGGTGTACTGGTATCTCCCTCTTCCTCAGTCTGATTGCAATATTTGTGTAGAAAAATCTGATATTATCGAAAGGCACGGATATTTAAATCGATAATCAATCGAGATCTTGATTCGCGCTAATCGGCCCGATTCAGAAAATAACAATGTCTGGATCTTTAAGATCTTTATCCATTTGACAGATAACAATTTACATCTTTCTCCCTCCCTCTATATCTATCTCATATAGAAACTTACAGAAACAGACACCGACGTAAAGCTATGTTTTACGTTTATTTTTAATTTTTATTATCGTCTATTAAGTGTTGGGATAAAGATCTTAAAGATACAGACATATCTGTCAAAAAATGTCAAGATGGGAAGATTTGAATACGCGGTAACGCCGAACGCGGTCATGACAAGTTTAGTCATGATATTTCATCTGGACACTGTGGATGAAGAAATTAATACGTTTGTAAGCAACAATCTTTCTTATATCATCTTTTAATACAGTGTATTTGAGCCGTGGAATTACAAAATCCGCTCTGGACATTTTTAATTTTTATTATCGTCTATTAAGTGTTGGGATAAAGGTCTTAAAGATCCAGACATTGTTATTTTCAGAATACGGATGATTATCTGTTATGGTTACCGCGGCAACACGCAGTTCCACTTTATAGCGGGAACGAAATGAAATCATTTTTTTTTATTAACTCTTAATCCTTACCTATAAAACTCAACGTCTATCTGTGTGTTCTCTATACAAACCTACACCGTTTGTCTGATTCGATTCAAAATTTGTAGGTAGTCTTCTAAGGTTTTAACATAATTTCTCAGTTACATGAATACCTAGAATTTAGTGATTTTTTTTAACATTTATATTTTGGGGCTGGAGGAAAATGGTTCAAGTCATTAACTTATATTAAATAAATGATAATTTACTGGTACTCAAGGAAAATAAACAGCCAAGTTATGTTTCTATGTGTCTTAAATATTAATACGAAAAAATAAATTAAATTAAATTGATTAAATTATGCCTTCTAAATATCTTGATAATAGTTTTCCCATTTACAAGTACCTAATTATATTTTTTGTACAATAATACAGCGAATAAAATACACTTTAACAACCTGAATCGAAAATTCGCCGTCGCGTCAAACATTTGACCCGACCTTATCACCCGTGAGTATGGGTCAGTCTAAAAGTTAAGATAGAGATGTACATCTTAGCAAATGCAATACAATCGTTATTAGAAATTTTTGTAAGTAAATAGTTATTAATTTCTATAAACTAATAGACTTCGTATAAACCGCATTGTTTTTAAACATCCACTAGTTTCGATACCGCTCGTATCTTCGTCAGGACGGACGGCACTATTTTTTTAATATTAGAATAAAAGAACTCCTTAGATTTCTTATTGATAATAATTTCTCAGAATTTTCAAACCATCCACTAGAAACAGGCCACAGGCCTTTAAAAAAGAAAACGGCATTGAAATTTCACCCTTTAATAATATAGGCCTTAGATAAGATAATTTAGAAATGTCAAAAAAAATCCCTCAACACTAAATGTAATTTCATTAATAACCAATCAAATGCAACGAATAACCTATTATTTAATATATTCCCCATTGTTAGGACCGTGTCTGCTTATTTTCAGTTTCTACTCCTATATTGATATAGATGACCAGATTTTTAATTGATGGAAGTTTTTATGCGTCCGTTCTGACGAAGATACAGTGGTATCGTAGCTGGTAGACGTTTAAAAAGATTCAATATGGTTCATGTAGTTTTTTTTAATTTATGGATTTCGATCCTTTTTACTCCCTTTATATTGACTCGTGGCGTCTGCTTGCTTGCTTGCCGGCTTGCCGTCGAAAAAACTTTGGATCGAATTTTGACCCTTTTCTCGTGATCCAATCGAGCTGAAACATTGCAAGCAGACTCGTGGTCACGATCAAGAAGATCTATCAAATTTTCGTTAAAAAAAATTAATAAATTTTTGGATTTTTCAAATTTTGAATGGATTTTTCATACAACTTTTTAAGTTGTATGAAAATATTTCAACGCGTCTGGTAGAGGCGAAACCTGATTATAGTATAATTTTGGATTTTTGGAATTTTTTTACTACTCCCTTTCTTAGCGTCGCCCGACCGAAGCCCAACGCGTAGGTTAAGCAAAAAAAAATGTTTCAACCAGTAAATGAGAAAGGGAGTATAATAAAAACTTGTTTTTTATGGGGTACTTTTTATTTATTATGTCACGTCACATCATGGAACGTAATATTTAATTAGTTAAATATATGTTTATTATTTTTTCTTCCCTTTTCCGTTATTCCTGATTATTTATTCTATTTAAAAATATATTATTAATGTTAATGTTAATATTTTTATATTAGCCTAAAAACCCACGATTGTATAAACAATACAATTTTCTTTATGAACGGTCATGTATTGAGATTATAGTGGGCACCTTAAATTAATTTATTAGTCTGGAAGTATTTGGAAGAGGAATCTCATAACTCATAAGCGTCTTTTAAACACCCATAAAATCAATAGTGGGAAAGCTTCTAGAATAAGACCGTATTCGAAACATTAACGAGAAAGACCTCAAAGTCAATTTGATTCCGAAGCGTCTCCGTGAAGTTTTTTTTCAAACTGCCCAGTCTTCATTGTGCTAAATTTTTCCCCGCTGGACAGGCAACAATGAATTGCAAACGATATTTGTTCCCATCCCTATTCATAGTTCTCGTGAACCGAATCGGATGGACGTGGGATTAAGGAGTAAATTTTGGAACTCCATTGTCCTGTGCCGACAAATTCGTTCCAATTAACCTATATACCCCGGGCAGGACACGCGGCTTAATAAACCACTTAACTCGAGACTCACAGACGAGGAAGAAAGTACTCCTAACAAGACTATCAGGCACTTCAATTAAGTACTTGACATTAGTCTTTGATGTCCAGAATGTCTGACATACCTATCTCTTCTTCGGGGTGATCTAGGATACGTTTAAAATTCAACAGCAATTATGTTGTTGTGCAATATAATTTTTTTTAAATAAATTTCTTACGCTGGTGAGTATTAATTAAGCAAACTACCTAACTCCAAAAACTATTTTTTTGACCAATCAATGAAAACAGTTTCACATCTTGTTTACAACTTGAATAAGCTATCTTTTAACAAGCAATAGGAGAACCAAAATAACATAAATGTTGAATACCCTAGGACTAGAAACAGTAAATCAAAGAATAAAGTGTAATGGATGAGTGCAAATATTTAAAATTAAACACGGATTGGTACCCAAATACTTCGATGACAGGATGAAGCTGAATACGGATTTACATTTTTACAATACAAGAGGAAGCGACGCCATAACCTACCGACTATCGAAGAAAAAGAAATTGTATGATTTACAAAGGTCTAAAAATCTTCGACAGCCTGCCAAAGGAAATTCAAAATACGGTGAATATAAGAAGGTTTAAACAGGAGTGCAAACATTTTATTGTAAAAACTTTTAAATGTTAGATTGAATGCAATAAGTTTAAGTGAAATCGTGTATCAGCCCACACAACATTATGTGTGGAACTAAATAATTAATATAAATAAATAAATAAATAAATATTGATAGTTGTAATTAGTATATATAATAGTTAACTAATATTTAAAATATAGGAATGAGCTTATAGGAATATATTAACAATCAAATCAAAAAAAATGTTGGTTGGTTATATTTTGATACTCAACGATTTCTCACTACTATATTATCAAGAGATGCAGTCCTTTCAATCAGCATAATTGTAATTTACCTTTCGATAAAAAGAATTGTATCTCTCGAAAACAGTGTCGTTATTTGCCTGTTGTACACAGCTTATTGTATTTATCAACTTTCAACAGTTAGATGAGAAAATAATAGAAAGATATGTAGAGTTCTTTTCATTTAAGAAAGACAATCGAATTAGTATATGTGAGCCGTGCATATGAGGCACATTGTTTCGTTGTGTTGGTGTTTATACCCCGTAATACCAACACAACGAAACAGTATGCGTCGTATGCACGGTTTACACATACCTAATTCGATTGTCTTTCTTGACTTAACTAGCCGTACATCCGTGAAAAATCACGGGGAAGGGTTAAATTAATGGTTTACATCTTAGCTAAGCCCTGCTTTTACAGTGCATAGTAGTACAAATAGTATATATTTTACGGGCCACGGAGAAGCGAGCTATGTCGTCTAGTCGCCGCTGCTGTCCGCGAGTTTGAGGTTTGAGTCTCTAGTTGGAGTTTTTTTTATTTTTTATTTATTTATTGGAGACACTAACAGGATAATAGGTACAGAATATTTTGAGTTTGTTCAAATCTTTCAGAACAGTGCTGGATTTATGTCACAGAGATATTATTAATCAATTAATGTATATTATAGATATCTCACAGAGACGAAACTGTATTTCTTATGGGAAAGTAGGTATAGAAGTCATTTGGGTGTACATAGGACTTATGACCTAACTTATGGTTGGCTTAAGTGATCACTTTACACAATGTAACATTCGCCATTTCCACCCATGATAGAATATACCATGCTTATTCATTTTTTGAAAGTTGTATATAAGTTCAAATTGGGTGGAAAGCTTTCACATTAGCGACATCTGTGGGGATTTAGGGGAATGAAAATGGCTTTGTACAGGCCGCATGGAAAGGCGGTTACAACTCATATGTGAAAGCTTTGCACCCAATTTGAACATATATACAACTTCCAAAAAATGAATAAGCATGGTATATTCTATCATGGGTGGAAATGGCGAATGTTACATTGTGTAAAGTGATCACTTAAGCCAACCATAAGATAGGTCATAAGTCCTATGTACACCCAAATGCCTTCTATACCTACTTTCCCATAAGAAATACAGTTTCGTCTCTGTGAGATATCTATAATATACATTTATTGGATAATAGGTACATGATACTCTGATAGTTAAACATTATAAGTTAAGACTATGCCCATTATCCCAATTACAAGTGTCTTCGGCACGCTCTAGCAACAAACAACTCGAAACAGCAGAAATTCGAATGCTTAGAAGGTCGGCAGAAGTAACATTAAAAGATAGGATTAAAAGTTCACGCATTCGTCGTAGCCTGGGTGTTACGGACATAAACAGTAAGCTGGAGGAACGACAGTTGAGAAACCACAAGACCACACGGTGAAGCAAGCAATGTCTACTTCATCCAGTCATCCAGAGGAAGACCAAAGAACTCCTGGATAACTCAATGCTTCAAAATATTAATGAGAAACGGCCTGGATGAAAGCGATACCCAAAACCGAAGAAAATACAGCCTGAGAACGAGAAGAGCCCCACCAGCAACCTAGGCAATGAGTTGGGACAGTGCAAAGACGAAGAAGAAGAATTCCAGGAAGTTACCGACTTACAGGACAGACAGGCAATAAATTTATTAAATCTCGATATGTATTTCACATGTTCATTGACTCTAAACAGACCATTAAAATAAATTTTCATTAATAACTAACGCGTATTTGACTCATTCTTTCCTAGTAAGTTTCCAAAACCGATTCTAAATATACAATTCAAAATAAAATTAATGAAAATGCTGAATATCATTAAATAATATAAATTACAAGTCATTTTAGTAAACAGAACACATCTTTGGCGGCGACCAATTTTGCTAACGTTAGCAAATTGTGAGTTATCTACCAAAAATACACACCGACCAATAGCTGACCTAATCATTTCACTTTCATAGATTATTATTCATGAGTGCACAATATTTCTAATCGCCATTGCTTCCATGTTCACATTTTATTTATTTATTTATTTTTTTTTTTTAACAAGCAGACCGTCAATAGGTCATTATTGGCCCTAATAAATACTCCTAGAGTGACATTAGAGTGCACAGTATAAATATTTTGTTAACATTTTGAATATGGTATAATTAAACAATACACTTTTTATGATAAATTAATAATAAATAATGACTAAATTATAAAATAAATTGAAAATAATATTCAAAACAAAATAGAGAGTAACGCAAATCAATAAATACAATATACAGGATGTCTCGTAGCTAGTAGCAAAAACTTCGGGGAAGTCTACTTCATTCAATTTGTTAATTTAGAGAATATCGTTATTGTTTAGATACCAACATTGGGCACCACGGATGAGCCTAACTTATTTTACCACAGACTTCATTCTAGATAGGGAGACAGTGAATATCTAACTATACAGGGTGTACCAGAGCTAGCAGCAGAAACTTGGCCGGTAGATTCCTGCCTATGTTTGGAGTCTAAAATATTCAAGCAACCATGATCTAATATCAATAGTTATGGAGATATGCAACATCAAAGTTAGCATTTATTCAATATTTCTGACTTATTTTTTGTAAAAAGTTGAACTATCATCACGATAACTTATATCGAGTATGAAAAATTCATTCTCTTCAATACAACTTAATAAAATGATAAAAACCTTGTAAAAATTAACTTTTTTTCAATTTTTGCAAGGTTTTTATCGTTTTATTCGACTTGTATTGAAGAGAATGAATTTTTCATAATCGACATAAGTTACTGTAATGACAGTTCAACTTTTTGCAAAAAATAAGTCATATTGAAAAAAAAATGCAAACTTTGATATTGCATATCTCCACAACTATTGATATTGGGTCATGTTTGCTGGAACATTTTAGTTAATTTTAGAACATTCATAACATAGTCAGGAATCTACCGGTTTCTGCTGCTAGCTCTGGTATGCCCTGTATATTGGTGAAACGGTACAAGTTACAACATATTATATTATCAGCACTATGAGACTTCTCCATTGTCCGACTTATCTGACCATCTCACCCTAGCACGGGTCAACATGTCATATATAAGTAAGTTGTGTGTCATTATGACCTTAGTGCGGTAAATCTGCATCGGGAAAAGCAGATAACACACGCTGCAAACATGATTAACGATACGCTATCATTGTTTATGTTTTTTTCTTTCGTCAGGGTTTCGCTCGGGCAGAGAATCGGCGGAGAAACTTATGTAATAAAATATTTTCAATATTTCGCTTTTGAACTGAACTTGAATCAAACAGGGTGTCTAATAGCTAGTAGCAAAAACTTTGCAGGTAGATTCCTGCCTTGATAGTGAGTCGAAAATGTTCAAGCAACCATGACCTTACATCAATAGTTATGGAGAAATGCAATATCAAAGTTTACATTTTTTTAAATATTTTTTGCAGAAAGTTTAACCATCATTATAGTAACTTATGTCGATTATGAAAAATTTATTCGCTTCAATAAAAGTCGAGTTAAATGATAAAAACCTTGCAAAAATTTAAAATAGTTGTTTTTTTACAAGGTTTTTATCATTTTATTTGAGTTATATGGAAGCGAATGATTTTTTTTGTAGTCAATATAAGTTGCTGTAATAAAATTTCAACTTTTTGCAAATAATAAGTAAAAAATATTGAAAAAAAATGCAAACTTTGAAATTGCATATCTATTAATATTCAGTTCAGGGTTGCTTGAACATTTTCGACTCACTATTAAAGCTGGATTACGCTTGTAAAGTTTTTGCTACTAGCTACGAGACACCCTTTATATCTAGGTGGCCATTTCTGGATGATATAATGCTTTTATAATAATATAAAAAACATTATTTTTTCAACATTTTTTATTTTCTCCAAAATAAAAGAAATCCGACTTTTAAATTCATTTTGGGTGTGACCTGTGATCAAGTATTTTTGAGTGATAGAACATGAATGTCTTCTGTCGTTAAGACATAAGCGTAGAAAAACATGGCAAACTAAATATTTATGATTCGAGTTAATAAAGTCTCGAATAAAATTCTAGACTACATCAATTAAAAATAGCATTTTTTTCGAAGTACCATATACGAGTGGTATAAAGACAAATTCAAAACAATATATTTTTATTTCAGTCACCCAATGATATAATAAACTGTAGATACGTTACAAGCGTGAAATCTTGGCAACTCAAAAGTAAGGTGCCTTACTTGCATTCGTTATCGAACGGGCCTTCTTTGTGATCGGGCGTAACGCTACGCCGAAAAAAAAAGTCCCGGGAAAAAGGAACAGAGTATCGTACACTACTGTAAGAATGAGTTATTTTAGTCACAGTGACTTCAAATTACCTGATTTTTCCGTCTACACGCAGAGCGTTTTGTGAAATACTCGTAAGGGCTGGCGCGGTGATTTCTGGCGCCCTGTCCAACCCCAGAATTCGCCAAATTGCATTATTTCAGTAAGTACGGAATTAGTGAAAGTCGTTTCTATAAGTGACGAGCGCGCAGTTCTCACAAAAAATTAGACTTTCGAAGAAACACGCTATATAGTACGAAAAATTTTACGAAAACTTCGAATATAATACGGCTTTGGCGGGAAAATATTCAGTTCAGCGAGATCTCTTACAGATTCAAGAAACAAATTAGATGCCCGCAAATGGGCAAGTACCATTGGAGAAGCATTAATGTGAAGTTGTATACATAAGTGGTCGAAAATAATAAATGCGTTAAAACTTTAGCCGTAGACACGGGCTACGGCTAGAATTTTTGATAGTGTTTTTTATACTTCGGTAGAAAGCAATAACTTTGTGGTTTGACATATTAAAATAAATAAAAACACTTTACTTTGTATTAAACCACGATTTATTATTGTGCCAACCGGTTTCGCTTAAACTTAAGCTTCATCAGGGCAACTTAATAACTAAGCAATAAATATAAAGCAGTGCACTAATATATACTTAATGAGGGAGACAAAATATAAAATTACACAGAAAAGAGAAACAACAATAAATATTGATGCACGTAACTTTATACTTGATTGAGAAGTTTTTATACATTTTTGCTTTATAACCGCACTCGCTTCTATTATACTTCGGTAGAAAGCAATAACTTTGTGGTTTGACATTGTTTTTTTTGTTTTTTTGTTTGGTTTGACAGTGTTTTTTCAATTCTTTCCTTTCTTTTAATTCAAAATGATTTAACTCTAACGGATTTTCCTGACGCTCACAGTCAAAGCTGGGGGAAACGTAGAAGGGAGACTTACAATGGGAATGGTATCACTTAACACCGCACGTCATCCAGGTGTGGGTTAATGATACCAAGCATTATTATTCCGGTATGCGCTAATTCGATCTTAAGATTATTATAATCTCCGCCCAGGGCGCTTGGACAGTTGGCTACTCCCTTGAGCCGTTCCTGTTTATCTATACTAATATTATAAAGAGGAAAGATTTGATTGTGTGTTTGAATTGAATAGGCTCCGAAACTACTGGACCGATTTGAAAAATTCTTTCACATTCAGAATCCTACATTATCCCTGATGGACATAGGCTATAGAATATTTTAAAAAATGTTAGGGATCCGTATGAAAACTTCGATAATGTAATCCAACGTGTGAAAAAATTACCAAAAGAAACCTTATATTGTGTACGCTGCGGAAATTATTGCCAATAGAGCAAAGTAATGTACTACAGTTTTATAGAGGACATTAATATCTACAAAAAAGTCCATGATACCATATATCTAAGTATTACAGTTATGTTACTTATGTTAACATTAGATGCAAACATTGTTTTTTGAGAATAGCGGACCCTTTGTTTTCCCTCACAAACTTATTTTTTACTTAATCATTAACCCGTGCAACGCCGGGTACGATCAACTAGTTTAAAATAAACAGAACACTATCAACAAAACGCTTGGAATAACTAATTGTCAGCGATTTGCGAATCCCCTCCGCCGTTGATAAAGAGTGGGACGCGGTCCAAGTGATAAGAATTATAAAAATTTGATTGTAATTTCATTATTCAAATGCACATTATAAATAAGATAACGTGTACTAACTATTAAATAGACAATTATGCCGATAGATCTAACTCAATTGACAATTATTCTAAACTAGCCGTAACCCGTCAAAAATGTCGGAACATTGGTTCGCGTCTTTGCTAAGGTCCACGGAGAGGCATCCGTAGCAACATGCGTAGAGCGGCCGGTTCGGGTTTGCTGGCCCGGGGCTCAAGCCCCATCTCCGGCCGTTTAATTTGTTTTCTTTAGCCGTGAATTCTAACGAAATTACGGACGTTACACGAAGTTAAGGACAGACAGACAAACAGATGGACGGACGAATAGATGGACAGACAGATGGACGGACGGACAGACAGACAACGAAATTATTATGTTGAACTTAATAATTTCTTATACATACAGTTTCCGTTCCAATGTGTGTATGTAGTGTACATATATCTCTTAGCTAGTAGCAAAAACTTCGGGGAGTCTTTTGAATTCAATTTTGATCAGAAAATATTCTTTACACTTTGGGTGAAATGTCAACAGTTGCGGAGATAAGCGACATCAAAGTTCTATTTTTTTTATAATTATTTCTGACTTATCTTTTGTAAAACTTTAGACTTTCGTAATTTATATCGAATATTAAAAATTCGTTCGCTTTGATACAAGTCAAATAAAACTACTAAAACCTTCCAAAAATAATCTGGTTCAAATTACTGCACGGTTTTATGATAAAAACCTTGTAAAAAAAACTATTTTCGATTTTTGTAATGTTTTTATCATTTTATTCGACATTTATTGAATCGAATGAATTTTTTATGAACGATATAAGTTACTATAACGATAATTCATCTTTTTTGCAAAAAATGCGCATTGAAAAAATATTTAAAAAAAAAATGAAAACTTTGATATTGCATATCTCCATAATTATTGATATATTAGGTCATGGTCGCTTGAAAATTTTCGAATCATTATCAAGGCGGGAATCCACCTATAAATATTTGGCTACTAGATATGAAACATACTTTATTAATATTTTCGTTAAGTAAATGTTTCATTAGTGCTGTTAGGCTAACCCTCACAGCACTATTTTTAGTTAGTATTTACATTTTACTTTAAAAAATAAATATATTATATGTTTTAATCTACTTATATTCATTAATTACTCCAACATGTTTCGGAAAATCCTTTCTATCGTCAGGGTGTTTTATAAATGTCAAAATGAATGATGTCTTTTGTTTTTTGATTTTCTAAATTATTTTAAAATAATTTTTTAAATATTATTGCTGAAGTTCTTGATTACACATTAATAAAACACCCTGACGATGGAAAGGTTTTTCCGAAACATGTAGGTGTAATTAATGAATATGAGTAGATTATAACAAATAATATAATTATTGTTTTAAAGTAAAATGTAAATAATCACTAAAAGTCGTTTAATTAAAGCAACTTGCAGAATAAGTATTATCAATATCTAGTGAAAAAGAAGCGTAAACATTGATACCCAACTGCAAGATTACCTACCTACAAAAATATATCCTTTCTTTCTCAATACTATTTTTTTAATTATTTTATTAAATTAAAGGTAACATGTACAATTCAAATATTTATTGTATGTAAAAATTTTCTCTTAAATGTACAAATCAACGCCAATTCCTCGGCAGTGAAATGAGAAATGAATTTTTTTGGCGTTTACAGCAAGCGTTGTACATAGGAGATTGTAAACGAGACTGAAAGTTTAAAATTTTATAATATGATACATGTTTATTCACAAATCGCTCTTTGAGGGCGGATTGCCTTATTTTAAGATACATGTTTAGAAACCCGAAGTATACGTGACCTGAATTATACATGTTTTTAATATTTTATTATTTTTTCCAGGCGTTAAGATGGGGAAGGAAAAATCAACTGCGGGAGCTCAGGTCGGGGAAAAGGGGATGGACACATTCGAAGTAGGTTCAGTGTTGAGTGTTCGCCTAAAAAGGGAATTGGGACTGTTCTCCGCGGTCAGCATGATCGTCGGAGTGATGATCGGATCCGGAATATTCATATCGCCAACTTCAGCGCTCTTCCATACGGGATCTGTGGCATTCTGCATCATCGTGTGGGTTCTCTGCGGAATCATTTCCTTGCTAGGTGAGTTTTCTTTTTCAGGTCGTACCTATTTATTATCAACATAAGATCTGTTTTCATCTGTAGAATTCAAACTGGAGAAACGGCCATACCGGAGAGATTTAAAGGTACGTTTTAAAAATCCCTCAAATCTCATGCTTTTTATACAACAGGGAAGAGCTAGCAGCTTAAAAACAATTAATCGTCGTCATAAAAACCCACGAGCTATATTATATTATCATAATAATAATATGTTAATATTTTCAGGTGCCCTTGCGTTCGCCGAACTAGGAACGGTCGTGCCGAGATCTGGTGCAGAGTACGCATACTTTCAAGAGGCTTTTGGACCACTGCATCGGTTTTGGGGCCCCCTGCCTTCGTTCATATGCTCCTGGATCTACATTATGGTCCTGAAACCAGCAGAAGTTGCAGTTTTAGTATTAACGTTTGCAGAATATACTATTGTACCCGTCGGCGTGTTGTTCGATTTTGCTCAGATGACGCCATACCATCAAGACTTGCTGAAAAAACTTGTCGGCATGCTGACACTAGGTAAGAAAATTATTCGATATTTTTAATTCCTTATGCGTCTCAGATGCACATATCATATGTTTTTTCTAACATATTTCTTCTCCATGGTGTCCAAAAAAACGATTTTTATATTACAGTGCATCCGCAAACTTTCTATAAAATGTATCAAAATTTTGTAACGCGCTATTTTGAACTTTTTCATTTTAACGCAGTTTCGTGAGACATTTTACACGGAAAATCTGCTAAAACAATCTAAAAAGTAAATTCAACTATAAAAATCTGTGACGAATTGTATGTAAACTATTCTTAACATCAGTGGTAATCGTAAAATATGAATAAGATCAGCTCTTTCAACTTTTTTATGTGCATATGTTTTGTATATTCAGAATTTAGAAGGGGGAGAAATATATTTACATCGTGTAATAATTGCTGGATGTATTTAAGTACATTTCATATTGTAACTATTTTGTTTATTTTATTATTTTAAAAAATATATTTAAAAAATAAAATCCTCAAAATTTATGTTATAATAATAATTATTATTTTAAAATGGTATGTACAACACTATTGTATTTCGGTATCTACTCAGAGAACTTCGTCTATGGTTCAATTTAAATTCTTATGTTGGTGTTCATGCGTGTCAATTGTCATAGCCGTGTTTGTATTCTTTTTTCTATGGCCATGTTGTTGACGATAATGTGACGATAATTTTGAATGTTTTTTGCCGCTTGCTTCGTAACGGTTGTGCTTGAGAACATTATTGAAACGAAAATATAATTTCTGTGCTGAAATATATTATACTAAAACGGTAAGTTTCCATTTTAATTTATTACGTTTTACAACTGTAGCATTCCAAGCCGTTTTTAGGATTTTGTTATTTGCTTTAAATAACGGTTTGAATATCATCAATTTCTGATTTCTATACGAAATAGATTACATTGTTTGGAAAAATCTGTGTTTTTTTATTGTTTTAATATTTTAATCGTAGAAATTTATACAACATTGTGTTTATTGTTGTACTTTTGTAGGTCAAAATGTCTGAGGATCACGAGATATATTCCGATCTGCTGAATAGACTAGAAGAGCAGAAAAATGCCATCGTGGAGAATCTTCACGAGGCCTACACCAACTATTCAAATAATCCTGCCAATGAAAAGGATAAGGATAACTTCCACGACGGATATAACACAAAAGAAGCGAAATTTGCCCGGGCAATCGAACATTTGGTTCTGGAGGATTATGACCCGCTAGTATTTGACGAGCCAAAAAACTTCTTAGAGTGCATCTCGATGCTGCGTCAGGAAATTAGCGAAACCGAGAAGCTTATCGCTTATAAAAATGCAAGGCTCGAAAAGACGGCATCTGATATAGAGTTGTAAGTTATTTTAGTGAATAGTTTTGTGTAAATTTAAATCTGTCGATTGTATTTAATGGTGTGTCTGCTACCTGAGTATCATCAAATGGTGTGTCTGACGCCTAAGTAAAAATGTCTAACTTATTTACTAAGACATTATGCTCTTTAAAAGTATTTAATTTAACCTTTTCATAATTGTTTCAAGATTAACAAGCTCGTAGTAATTTTTTTCAGACGTCGCACCAAATTTTGTGCACAAAATTTACGTTAGTTCGTGTCTATACATATATTTTGAATATAATTTTTGAATAAATCAAGCAACATCAATAATATCGTAATACCTCTGATGTTATTAATGTGTTCCACTTTGTGTAGATAACATTTTTTTTAAATTGGTTTCCTTTTTTTAAATTTCAGTTATAAAAATAATTTATCTGCTTTAAAAGAAGCCATGGATGAATTTGAGAGCAAAGAACGTGAACCGCGCGAAACATCCAAAGAAAAGCAGTTGGCTAAGGCCAAAAGCAAGTTTACCGAGCTGAAGAAGAACATGAACCATGCGATGAAAGCTCTGTACCCCAATCAGTATAATGAAATCGCGCATTTAATGTTTGTGAGTATTGCCCTACTACTACAGTTGCCAGCAAACTTCTTAAAAAAAATTAGCGTAGTGGGGGAACGCGCAGAAGACAAAATTTGGGTTTCGTTGGTGGAATGGTACATGCGCAAACTTTCCCCCACTACGCTGAAAAATTTCAAGATGTTTGTCGGCTACTGTACCATGGTTGGAATTTCTCTATTTGAAGGGTATAAAGGCAAAGGTAGCAATATCCCACTGAGGTGTTCTTGAGATAAATACAAGAAACCTGTCGCTACTCAGGGAAATTTTTCTGGAATCTATGAAACCTACATCTTATTGGAAATAAGTTTTTAAAACCAATTGCCACCTCAGTTTTCCTTTTATATTTGTGAATAAATAAATATTTAACTTTAAAAAATATGAATATTGCAGTGTTTGCTACCAAGTGCTTTTGCTATTTACATAATTAGATATTGCTGTCTTTGCTATGACGTTCCAGTCTAAAATCAACTAGATATTTGAAGTAGATTAAAAAAGTTAGAAATCGTCAAGCGATCACGAAATTTGCAGAAAATCGTTAATTTCATTAGAAACGTACATATTTTCCATATTTTAGGAAATCATCTAGAAAACAATATTTATTATATTAATGCAAAGATTGCACCAATTGTATTACTGAAGTGCCCAATATTGACATATTTGCTGTTTTCATTTGCGAAAACAAATCTATTTATTTTTTCCGATTCATCATTTTTGGATGGCCATAATTGAAAATGATCAGAATTATCTTCAAATATGAATTTATCTTCAATCTTTACTCGATTTCAACTTTCGATTCTGTTTTTTTCCCGACTCAGACCAACACAATCACGGTTATTAAAAATAAAATTGTCTAATTACGTCAATAAGAACTTCTTCCACAAGAAAATGACCCAAGGGTCTAAAAATTATTTTGAAATATCGGGGTTAACTAACTACAAAAATAACATTTTGGGTTTGTTTTCAAAGTTTCGAATTGTGGCGAATTTCTTATTATAAAGGTTTGAATTAACAGAGTTTTACTGTATTATTGTTGTCAAAAATTCTTTATTCTGGGGATGTTTTTTTTATTTTTGATTGTTTTAATAACTAAATATGTATATAATTTCTCAAGTGCTTAAAATAGTGTTCTTCCTGTTGTCATTTGTTGGATGGTAATTCTTCCGAGTTCAGCTGGCATTTTAGGTGTACCATGTATGTATTAAAAACTAAAAAAATCATAATTATACTCTTTTCTTTCCAGAGAGTCTGTGAGAGACATTTTTCCGATGACGGATCAAAGTATGCAGAATTAGACGAGGACGTCGATTTGGGGGTTTTAGAAATATTGATAACGGCAAAAATTATTGCACCCCACCCTCACCAAAGCAATATGTTCAAATTGACTTTATGAATCGCTCAATGTGGGTGAACAACAAATGGAAAATTCATCTTCAATCCTTTCATTTAAGTGACATTATCTTGAATTGGTTTTATCTGTCACGGATGTATTATATGGCTGTGAAAATTAATTCAGTGTAATGTAAAATCAAGACGTATGTACTTGTATATTGTAAAGGCATGTAAGAAGGGTATGAAAATCAAAGGCAACAATATCCCACTGAGGTATTTCTGATATAAATATTTGTCACTACTCGAGGAATTTCTCTGAAATTAACGTCTTATTGAAAATAAATTTTTAAAAACGATTGCCACCTCAGTTTTCCTTTTATCTAGTAAAACCTCGTTAATTCGAAATTCAAGGAACCCAAAAAAACATTTCGAGTTTCGCGGAACCCCGTTATTTCGAAATTCAAGGTAAAAAAAAAATTAAAAATTGCAATACAATTGTGAAATCCGCAAAAATCGTAAAACTCGTGAAAAAATTCATTAATTTAGTGAAAAATGTTTGCATTTTTGCATATTTCAAGAAATTATTTCGAAAATGCAATATTTATTATGCTAATACACAGACCGCTACATTTCTATTACTAAAATATGCAAAATTGACATGTATGTTGTTCCCACTGTTCATCAAAAAAAAAAAAAATCGAGTTATGTGAACTAAATGTATTGATTTATGGCGCAAGGGGCTAAAAATTACATATTTCGAATTACAAATTACCGGAGTTTTCGAATTATCGGATTTATTCTACTATGAATTTAGCATTTTGGGACTTGTGGGTTTTAAAAATTTCGAATTATCAGAGTTCGAATTAACTGGGTATTACTGTATACGTGTATAAATATATATTTTGCTATTTACATAATTGGATATTGCTGTGATGTTTCAGTATAAAATCGACATCAACTCTCATATTAGTATAAAGAGGCCATTTTGTTACGTGACACATCCTTAGGGTTGATTGATTGAAGTGGACATTGTTGCTTTTGTTCTTTACACTACCAGGATATGTCTGACTTTTCTTTTATACCCCTCGTATCATTTAAAGTAAATGGAGCAGTGTGATAGCGCTCATACTTGTAATCGACTGTGCCCGGGATTCAGATTTCATTACAATTTAAAACATATGGTTAAGAGGGGGACACTATTTTGACTAGGCCCTAAAGAGTAACAATGTATGCATGAGTTGATCTATGCAGAGCAGGCACTAAATTCTTCTCAGGGTCGCTCAAGTTCAACTGAATAAAATTTAGATTGGAAATCTAAATCACAAGTGTGTTTATGTTTTACGTAAAGTCCTAAAGGGTAACTTTACAAAATTTCTAATTTCTTCTGAAAGGTGTCCTATAGATGTCCACTGGACAGTATAAAACAAAATATGTATTGACAGATTGACAACAGATAGACAAAAATGGCCATGAATAACTATGACAAAGAATGTTAGTTTTATCCGGTACCCTTATTATGTATATGAAAAAAATGTATGTTAGTTTATGCAATAAATATAAATTTAGTATAATGGATGCCTTCATTAAAATGATAATTTTTAAACCGCTTAGACATATAGAAGTTTTCACGTGAAAGACTCGCACCTCCATGTTCATATTGATTAAGTTAATGAGCTGCTACTATGTTGTATGTCTATGAACATCATATTCATTACATTGCACAATAAGCTCATTTTATTCATTTCATTTTATCGTTCATAGTGAATAACATGGTACCGATACTTTACAGAATGTTATTTTTCTCTTTCAGATTAATTTTACAGGAAATGTTATTTATTTTTATGAAAAAACTATTAATAAAATTTATTTAAGCAATCATTTTGTTTTTTACTTTCCACATAATTATTGAGAAAAAAGTTTTCTTATCTTGGGATCACATATTAATTCCCATCTTATGTAATTTTTCTTCAATGTGGATGTTACAAGAGTTGAATGCCAATATGCCATATTGGCTTTCAACTCAACTAGCTAAACATGACACTAAAGAAGAAAATTGACCAAGTAAGAAAGGCGAACATGGCTCGTTACCAAAATATTTGTTGCAATAAAGAACAAGGACAATAGCAAACACTACAGACTACAGTAGAATTTTATCATTACAAAATTCAGGGAGCCAAAAAAAATTGTTGAATTATGTGGAACTCTATTAATTTCAAAATCAATATATTTAAAAAAAATTGCAATGCGATTGCTAAACTCGCCAATAATCATAAAATTCATAAAAAAGCCATTCATTTTGTGAAAAACGTCTATATTTTTTAATATTTCAAGAATTTTTCTTTCTAAAATGCAATATTTATTATCTAATGCAAAGATCGCGACATTTCAATTACTAAAGTACCCGATATTGACATATTTGTCATTTACATGTTACAAAAACACATACTTGTGAAAAAAATAGTGATATTTTTTTTCAATTTTGTGTGAACTAAAATGTGTTGATTTATGTTGCAAGGGAATAAAAATTATTTCGAATTATAAATTACCGGGGTTTTCAAATTATCAGGCTTAGTCTACTATGAAATTAATATTTTTTGAGACTGGTGGGTTTAAAAAACTTTGAATTATCAGGGTAAGAATTGATGGGGTTTTACTGTATTTATATGAGAGAGATTTATATATATAAGAAACCACTTTGATCCCTGGAATTAAAAAATATTTGTATGTATTCCTTTATAAAGTTTTTAGAAAAGCCCGTGTTAAAATATTAGTGGATTCTCTTCTAATACGAGTTCTTTTGAATATCCTGGTGTGCCTTTCTGGCATTGATTCTCATTCCAGGGATGATGTGCTGATAAGACCTGATAATGGACCCTGCAATGGGATTCAGAAAGCGCTAAGACATGGCAGAATATCCCAGAAGGATCTGAATGGCCATGAAAGCCTGAGAAATCAGTAAATTCATCCAAATGTCTTGAAATTTATTCCCATGGATAAAAAATTAAATTCTGATAAAAAATCAATTGCCCTTATTAGTTTTTGAAGACCCTCACAAATTTTTCCAAAAAATTTGACACAATATGCATTTCATGTTTGCATCTCTATAAAAAAAAAATGACAATATTTTTATATGTAGACGTGTTCTCAGAAGATAGTTACTTGATTCTGTCTCCATAGGTATGATTAGTTAATTAAGATAAAACATAGAAATCTCAGAGACGAAGCTATTTGTATGAGAAAAGTGTATGGAAGTATTTTTTTATATACGATGGTCCAGGACTTACGACCTGTGTGAGCTGGCTTAAGTGATGACTCTACATAATGCAAAATTCACCAATTCCATCATAACTTCCACACATTATCAAAATTTTGAATCTGAGAATCTTTCATTTGTTTGAAAGGACTATTCTAGAGACATGTGTAGTAAAGACTTCCATACATGTTTCTCGTGTAAATAGCTTCGTCTCTGTGAGACCTGTATTTTATCTTACTTTTTAAAAATGACATTCGCTATATTAATGGTTATAATTTAAAAAAGGGCGTTATTGATTATTTCTGTCAATGTGATTTTGTCAATATTTCTTTTATTATTAAACGATTTCCATATTTGTTAATCCAAAACACTTATGGAAATCGTTTAGTAATAAAAGAAATATTGACAAAACATTATTTTACTCTCCTAGAGTTCGAAATAATTACTAAGGCCCTCTCGGCTTTCTACCCTCGATACATAGTACCTAATATGCAGGTGACACAAAAATTGTGAGATAGTGTTTCCAAAATTTCCATTACATTTTTAAGTGAGTCAAAAGCCAAAATGACTATGAGAAGGGATTTATTTCTCCTCCCAATATTACGCAATGTGATGACCCATTTTTGTGAAAATCTGGACAGATGGATTGGGTGAAAAGGTGCATAGCACACTCCCATGTTTTCCTATTCTCGACTTTTTTAAGGGAGCTTATCGATGTCACAGATATGGTTTATGGTGCATTACCAGCTTCACTTAATGACAATATGCCCAGATACAAGTTTACAGATACACTAGAAACTTAACCTCCCGACAGTGAAATCTCAATTGCCAAACGATATTACAATCATACACATAATAGCCACAATAATTATTCATCTTATCACCAACTCTGGTCTGATATGCCTAATATGATTTTCTTTAAATAAGGTTATTTGATTTTACCCTACAGAGAAATAATAAATGTTTTTCTTGCATTACAGGTCTAATTACAGTTATCAACATTAGCAGCGTAAAGTTATATGTACAACTTCAAAATATTTTTGCCACCTGCAAAGTGTTTGCTTGCGTAGTTGTCATCATCGGAGGAATTTATGAACTCTCCTTAGGTATGTATCTTAAACAAAAAATATATATTTAATTTAGGAATGAAACATTACTAACTAAGCTCGCTGCAATTTTGAAATAAAATAAAATTATCGTATGATAACAGAGCTTTACTGCTTCAACTAAGGCAGTCTCTTATTCAATTTAATTTTTGTATATGACATTTGTGAGAAATCTATTTTTAAAGCTGAAAAGGGCGTTTTGGGTTCTGAGTAGCAACTATATTTTTTCACAAAATGGATTATTTCTTCGTATCTTTATTTGCTTTACTACCAAGGAATTTTGTTCTCAATGATCGCAACTTCAGAAATAATGTGATATTAATTAAAATATACTATTATTTAAAATTCAGGAAATGTATCTAATCTTGAAAAGGGATTTGAGGGCTCCAAAACCGGTCCAGGGAGCATCGCTTTGGCCTTTTACAGTGGCTTGTGGGCCTACGACGGCTGGACGGCCGTCACCACGGTCACAGAAGAAATCCAGAATCCATCTGTGTATGTTTAACATTTTTTCTTTTTTATACATATTTGTTTCTCATTTCATACTTACTGATTGAATAGAGACTACATGAAAAAGCTGCATTAGACAATAACTAACTGTTTAATCATTTACTCTTAATAAGGAATTCATCTTTCTCCTTTCCAATAAAAGTTCAAGAAATAATTTTTATCGTTCACGTTATTGTTCAATTGTCATTAATCTCACTTTTATTAATTTTTTCATTGTATTTATTTCTAGCAACATTCCTAAAAGCATAATTATCGCGGTACCAACAATTACCGCCCTCTACGTGTTCATGAACATCGCTTACATGACCGTACTAAGTGTGCCAGAGATGATGGCATCCTCCGCTGTAGCCATATCCTTTGGAGAAAAAGCCCTGGGACCCTTTGTGTATCTGATTCCTATTGGTGTTGCCATCGCAACCTTTGGATGTGCTCTCAGTCTGCAGTTCGGAGTTACCAGGTATTATTTATGACATCAAAGTAAATTAAATGCAATTAAAAATAATATGTAAAATGAATAAGTTTAATTTCATTCCTACTGATTAATATACAGAGCTGCCACCAGGACTTGAACCTGTAATCTTTCTCTTGCCAGTTGACTGCTCTGATTTCATAATTCTAATTGATTTTAGTATGAAGTATTTTCCTCCAATTCCCTAGGGTATCACCGAATGAATGCGTTCATCCTTCCTCTGATCAATGTGGTCTGCCTGTTGCCATTTCATTTTCTTGATATATTTAATTGATGTTCAATTTCTACGAGAATAAAGCGAATGTTTATAGAATTCTAACTTCTTCAAAAGTTGCTGAATGGCGCCTGGATTTGTAATTCATTTCTATAACTGAAATATACAAAATCATTATACCAGTGCATGATAATACAATCCTCAGAAGATCATTTGATTTATTGAATATAAATATGGTATGTAATTGAACATGAAAGTGAAACTATGAATCATTTATTTGTCTTTCACCGCCATTCATTGTACAATCACACATCTCCCTCCTTGCAGTCAAAATTAATGAAATGTAATGTATAGGTATGCTTGTTTTAGTGATGAGATAAACTTTGTTTCTTTACTATGATTGTATGTTCGGTATTCGTTTGCAATTATAATTGGTTATTGTGACTAAAAGGCTAGAAGATTAAAATTGATCACTAAATTATTAATAATCACAGTTACCACTTATCGCTGCAATTAGATGTGATTGAAATTTATATAATCACAGTTTATCTCATCACTATTTTTTTTTAAATACATATTTCAGGTTGTGCTATGTAGCTGGTAAGGATGGGCACACCATCGAAGTGTTCTCATTTGTTCACATGAGAAGATTCACCCCGGCAGCTGCCGTGGCCTTCCAGGTATATTGTAATTTGTTTTAAATAATCATTACTTTTAACTAACAAAAAATTATTTTTAACAATCATTCCTTTGACATATTTTAATAACAATCTTGAGATCCCAATATTGCTATTGTCAAAATACGGCCGATTATATATTTTACTACTTTTGTTACTACGTTTCAAGAGTGAAAAAACCTCTCATCAATATACACATACATGGAGGGGTGCTGTCATACTCGAATTTCTATAGATATTTCTATATCATTGCCGTGGTTAGATAAGTATGTTCCAATTGTCGTTTGTCCCTGCGCATTGGAGGCAGAGAAGAGGTTTTGTGTGGACGCCCCCCCGTCCCGCTTGCATTCCCATGAGTGTCAGCGGGACGTTGAGTGCGGCCACTTTAGCATTAAAAAATGCCGAAAATGGGTGGCGAAAGTGTAGGACCGACACAGCCCTGGGTGTGTGGTGGGTCCCTCTTCTCTGTCACTCTCAAAACTAATGGTAAAATATATAACATTTAATTAATCCCAAGCAGAGAAAACAGATATATTCCATCCATTTCAATAATATGTTTCGATTTAATAATGTCACAAGCACAGACAATTAAGTTCGTAGAATAATTTTTGTGGGTATTGTGTGGCAACAATCTGGCCAAAGAATAACACTGGAATTAAGGACATACATAAATGCAGTATTCTATCTGATGTAATAAAACAGTTATGAGCATAAGTGAGGTGTGTCCGGCTCAAATTGTTTGCGAATAAAAATTAAAAAATTCTATTTTTAATTTTTGCAAGGTTTTTATCATTTTATTTGACTTGTATTTAAGCAAATGAATTTTTCATAATCAAGTTACTAAACTGATAGTTCAACTTTTAGCAAAAAATGAGTCAGAAATATTGAAAAAAAATGCAAACTTTGTTATTATGTATCTCCATAACTATTGATTGGTCATGGATGCTGGAACATTTTCGACTCATTTTCAAAGCATAAATCTACCTGTAAAGTTTTTGCTACTAGCTACAAGACATCCTATTGTGTACAACTTTAAAAAATTTGACGATGTATGGATGTTCTTATGGTGGAGTTGGTGAACATTGCATTGTGTTAAGTGATCACTTAAGCCAGCTCATACAGGTTGTGAGTCCTGGGCCATCCTATAAATAATTCTATACAGGTTTCCCATATAAATAACTTCGTTGCTGTGGGACTTCTATAATTTATCTTAATTTAATATTATCATATTATTCAGATTTTAATACCAAAATATATTTTTTTATATAACAATGTCCAATGTATGAGTAGTTTGTTGGTCTTGTGGTTAGGACACTCGCCTCGTGATCCAAAGGTTGCGGGTTCGAACCTCACTCCAGACCAGCAATTTAGTCCTATTTTCATAGCACAAGCGTTTAGCTTAGTTTGAAAATAGTAAGAATATTGATGTGACACGTATTCTGTGTTCGCATCTCTATTTTTTTTAAAAAAGAAAAAGAAAATGTCCAACCCTTAAATCGCGGCTGAATTGATGCTAATAAAACTAACGCTAACAGAAATACCCGTAAACACCAATACAACGGAACAATGTGCGTTTTATGCACGACTTACACATACTAATTTGATTGTCTTTTTTAAATAAAATTTACTATACCTTACATGGTCAAAAATTAGGTATTGTAGATCCTTTTTTACTAATAAAATTTATTTTTCTAGGGTTTGATAGCATTCATGTTCATCGCAGTCGGCAATATATTGCAGCTCATAGACTTTGCATCGTTCCTGATTTGGATATTCTACGGTGGAGCGATGGTGGCGCTCCTCGTGCTGAGGAAGACCCACGCCAATGTTCCACGGCCTTACAAAGTGCCCTTAATTATTCCGTATTTTGTACTGGCCATCGCAATCTTCCTGTCTGTGGTTCCTATCGTGGGGGATCCTTCTGTCAAATACCTGTTTGCCATTGGATTTATTCTAATGGGCGTAGCGGTGTACGCTTACTTCATATACTATAAGAAGAGACCAAGACTGATGGGTAAGACCTATATACTTTATAAATATTGATTACCAGTAGTAGTTTAAAGTAATATTGTTGATGTTCTTGTCTTCACACACTTCTTCTTTGGCACATGAGTTCAAATTCATGTGCCGAACAATCCGAATGATGTACATATCAATTCTTGCTGAATGATATCTCAGTGCTTATTGTAATATAAGCTAGTCTATACGTCCATAATACACAACTGAGGTATTTTTTGGAGAGTACACCTGGGGAACGTATTAAACATTATAAAAGAGATGTACCTTACAAATTATAGCTATCTCTAATATTTCATTCTGAATTACTGAACAGCAGGGAAGCAGTCAATATACGGGTGGTTTCAGTACATGTACATATTAATTTTCTCAAGCCTGGGTAGTTTTGGGATGTCTTTCGCTACAGTAATTGGGCGTATAAACAAATTTCAGCATTTTATAAATTGAGTAAATTAAATGTCATAAATAGTCGTAGAAGTTTCTATGTGGTCCAACATGATTGTTTTAATGTTTTATCACATATACCTTTGAGTTTTATTCTAGAACCTCTTATTTTGAATTTATTTTGAAATTCAAGGGACCAAAAAAAGCATTTTGAATTATGCAGAACCCTGTTAATTCGAAATTCAAGGTACAAAAAAGAAAAACTGCGATGCAATTGCGAAATTCGCCATTAGCTTTCTGATTTTAGCGTATTTCAAAAAATATGCAAAAATACAAAGATCGCGACATTCTACTACTAAAGTACCCAATATTGACATATTTGTCATTCTCACTTGTGAAAAAAATGATTTATTTTTTTATATTGGTAAAATTTAAAAAAAAAATCGAATTATGTGAACAAAAATATATTGATTTATGGCACAAAAAAACAAAATTATTTTGATTTACGAATTATCGGGATTAATCTACTATGACTTTTGGGACTTGATAGGATTGAAAAATTTCGAATTACGGCGAATTTCAAATTAACGGGGTTTTACTGTATAATTTGATTGGAATATTTCTATCTCACTTGAAGAATCTGTGTTGAGACGGGCCATGTTTAGAATTAGTTGCAAAATTTGATTATTTTAAGTGAGAGGTGTAGTTTATCTCTCAACAACGCAATTGATTCAGACAAAAACATAACCCACCTACGTGCAAATATAAATACATATAAACTATAAACGTAGTACCTGCAAATATTGCTTTATTTGAAATTTGAAGATAAATTAAATTGAAGCTGTAAGATATTAAAACATATGTGGGGTATAAAAGTAAAAGCACAATATCCAAAATAAATTTGGTGCGGTCATTGAGGATTACTAATTTATAATGTACTGAATTCGAGATTTTATAGGAAACGTAGCATATAAATATATAGAAAATGTGATTTTGGAAGGGATAGATAGATATATAAAATCTATAATTCCGTACATTTTAAATTAGTAATCCTCATTAACTGTTTCCAAAATGTTTTTAATATTGCTGTCTTTTCTTTCGTACCCCACACATGATATCTCAGTTATTTTATTTGTTAATTGAATAGGAATACTTAATAATATCATGTATTACTTTTATTTTCAGATAAAATTACAATTGCAACACAAGCTTTATTCGAAGTTGTGCCTCCCTCAGCGCGTAAAGATTAAGGTGACCTTCAACGTAATCCATTTCAATTGTGCTATTTTCCAGTCACATTATTTTGATAAATATTTGCATACATATCAATATTATATTTACCAATGTTACCAAGTATTTGGATGTGAAATTTTGTACATACTTACGCCTAAATAGTTAGTATTTTATACGATGTTAAATATTTTTTTAGTTAAAAAAAATTAAAAGTACTAATTGTTTGACATTTATTGTTACAACATGTACCGCATAAATAATTTATATGTAATAGAAAATTTTATTTTTAGATTATTTTAAATATTTAATAACATTTTCGGTGCCATATGTTTGTCGCTGTTTTTTAGTGTGAAACTAATTCTAAATAGCCAAATATTTTGTGGATAAAACCTTTAAAAGAAGTATAACCATACAGCGTATTGTGACATAAATTCCTGTTAATAATAAATAATTATGGAATGTATGAATTTAGACATAATAAGGACTTTACATATCATCTGAATGTCATATTAGATATCTTTTCGAAATGAAATACATAATCAGAAATGCATAAACTCATAGAGATAAATGATTTTGTAGTATAGTCTCTAGAAATGTAATTTTAAATGTAACATTCTTAATTGCCTTAGAAATACAAGGTACTTTATGCCTTAAAAAGAATTGTACAGAGTTGGACTAAACACCTTCTTTAGGCGAGGGGATAGCTAAAATATGTCTCCCCTCGCATATATTTAAGACACATTTATAATGCAGTTAAAGTAGTAAACAAAACATGTTTTTTACAATAGATGTTTATTATACACAATAATTTCATTGTCTGTCCGTATATCTGCCCCCGTAACTTTGGTAACGTCCGTAACTTCGTTCGAATTCATGACTAAAAAATGGCCGGAGATGAGGCTTGAACCCCGGGCCACCAAATCCGAACCGACCGATTAACACATGTGGCTTCGGCCCTCTCCATAGACCGCTAAAAGATGCATTTCTACGTCTGTAGTTTTTTTCTTTTTGAATAAAAATTTGTTTGTAATCTTACACAAATACATATATAAAGTCCCAATGCCGTTACATTTTTTCACAGAGACCGTAATTTGTATGTCTTTCAAACCTACCTTATTTGATGATTTTAAACACTTGCATATTTTTATGTATAAACATGTCACTTGTTCTGTGGAAATAGAAATTACTCTTCAATTTCCTACGTTGGGGATTAAATTGCCTATGTTTTGGTCTACAGTCATAGGTAATAGTCATTGTGTGCCAATCGAAAAAAAGAGGTACATATAATCATGACATACAATAATTACTAATATATCCAGGGTGTAACAGAGCTAGTCCACAATACTTTACAGGTGGATACCTGCCTTGATTATGAGTTGAAATTGTCCACGCAACCATGACCTAATATCAATAGATATGGAGTTACGCAATATCAAAGTCTGCATTTTTTTCAATATTTCTGACTTATTTTTATAAAACATTGAAGCATCATTACAGTAACTTATATTGATTACGAAAAATTCATTCGTTTTAATTATTAGGTCATGGTTGCTTGAACATTTTCGACTCACAATCAAGCCAGGAATCTAGCTGTAAAGTATTGTGGACTAGCTCTGTTACACCCTGTTTTTACAGTAATAATAACAATGAGTATTTGCGAAAACAGCGCTATATAAATTATCCAATTATTATTATTATTATTAGTGATTCTGTCAAAATATGCATATCTTTGATTTTTTTTTCATTCAACAAAAATACTCTGTGAGGATTACCATTAAGTGTTTTTGTCTGTGATTTATTATACTTACTAATACATCTATTTTGTCTGAATTTATTTAGACTAGTTAGTATATTGCATAAAGTAATTACATACTTATATATTTTTTTTTATTGGAAAACTCAACTTAAGACTTAATTCGTATAGAAACATAGTTAAGGTTGACTTCCATCTTTAGGTTTACAGTATACAAATTATGTTAATGACGTATAGCACTACATAGGTACTCGTAGATTATTAATTAAGTAATGTTATTTTGAAAAATTATTTCCGAAAAATACTAGTTTATGATTTATAATATACCTATAACGAATTTTGGGTAAAATTATTAATTAAGTATATTATTATGTATTAAAAAACTATTTACTGTACCTATCACTAGTAGAATTCAGTAAATTCCAAAATTGATGATTTAAGAATGAATCATGTAATCAATTCTATTGAATTAAATGTAATCAATTCCAAAATTAACGATTCAAGAGTTGTCTTACAAACTAATCTGCTTGGTCAACAGTGCAAGAATAAGTTAAAGAAAAATTGTAATATCAGGTTAGTTACAAGTACACTTGGTCTATACACATAAATACTAGATTCATTTATCGTGTTCATATATGAACCATATAAGCATATATGGACAAACGACAGTTACTTCAGTTTGTGAATATTGGTGAACTGAGTATGCCTAATCATGTCCCAATCTCACCAACTCCTGTTCGAAGTTTCACAACAAGCCTGTTTGAAGTAGTAAAATAAACAATATAAAATAAAAAATAAACAATAGAAGTATCCAAGAACTTCATTTGAAATGTGTTGTCAGTACTTACACGCATGGATTAAATCAGTGATGGTGAATCTGTTACACGAGTGTCAAAGGTGACACGGCTTGGATGCATGTATGCATGTAAATATATTTACGAACTCCTGCAAAAAACAGGCCCCAGCCCGACAAATGCCAAACAGTCAATATACAAGTATAAATACGTAGCCCTCAGCACCAACTCTGGAGCTCAAGACCATAGAAATATAGAGTTAGGTTATTTATTTTCCAAATTTTTAACATGCTGAGCCTAAAAGGTCCGCCATCGCTGGATAAGACCTTATTTAGAATTTGTAGCAAATTAAATATTATTTAATTTTTATATAAATTTCACTGTTGTTAAATTTTCTTTAATGAATTTTTAAAAACAAGTGCATTTCGAAATTTGAGTAATGTGTACTTTTATAAGCTTTGTTATGTTGAATTTATCGTGTATTTTTTCCGAGGCTTCATAGGTAAAATGTGTCATAAAATAGAGGCCCTCATAGTACAGTGGGTATGATATTGGCTTCTCATCCTGGGTTTCTATTCCCATTAAGGTCACAATGCATAAATCCATGTGATTATCTCAAACCTGGGTGTTTTTGTGATGTGTTTCGTTTCGTTAAAAATAAAATAAAAACTGTGTTAAAATGTGTCTAACGTTTTATGCTGTTTTTAATGCCTTTGTGGAGGAACGAAGAAGAAATATTTACATGACAAAAAAATATCCATCCACACATTAAATAAAATTCAGGCCATGTTTGAATAGGCCAAAATAAATTACAATGTTCTGTGTATGAAGTGAGGCATGGCAAATAAAATAAAATTCAGGGACAATTTGATACATATGTCTGAGACATAATGCATTTTTTTTCTTAGAGGTGTAAAAAATCTAGGTGTTGTATTAGGTTTACTTTTTATTAGTAGTACAGGGTGGTTTAGTTAAATATATAATTTATATTTTAATGAACAGGTATACCTCTTTATTTTGAAATTACAATTTTAGAACATAGTTTTTTTTTAATATAATGTATATTTTTTCATAGTTTAATAAATGCCATGAGCATGTTTACACGCCAAACCATGTGCATGATTACACTCGCTTTTCAAACTTTTCAGTCTTGCAGAGATAGGATTAAACATGATTTTCAGTGTTGTATATTTAAAGTCAATCTGCTGTGCATGGATGATAATTTCCAGCATTTTATAGATAATTAAACCTTATAGTGTTGCACTGAAACCTGTCATTGACTTGTGTGTTAATAATTTTTTTAAACCCCTGGGATTTAAAAGATTGAAACAAATCTGATGAAGCACGTCAAACAATAAAATGAAAAAGTATATCAAAATATACATCGTTTACCCGAGTTTTTTCTTACTGGAAGAATGTCTTCTGCTTCTTCAACTTTGTTTAGACTCAAGAGTCTAAAGTGAAGTTTGGATTCAAGAGTCTAAACTCAAGGCAGGAGTTTCCTCTTGTGATGCTGGTTTCCAGCTATCTCTCCATCGCTCCGGGATATCCTTGGTGAGCCCGGTCCATCTGGTACGCCATGCAGAGCTACGTATCGTAATCTTGTTGTAGTCATTCTCTGTACATGTTGGTACCAGTATCGTCGACGCTGTCGCCCCCATCTGACCACATCTTGAACCTTGCTGACTTCCCGGATTACTGTATTCCTCACGCGATCATGCAGTCTTCCCAGCAATGGCACGAAAAGTTTTCATTTCAGTTGTTCTTAGCGTTCTCGTTGTCTTGACAGTGTCCACCCTCGCTTCAATACCATATGTGAGGATAGGTCGCACACAGGTCTTATATAATGCGTACCTTGCTATCTGTTCTCATATCTTTATCCCTCCATATAACATCTCTCAGGCACTTTTCTGGTCTGTGTCTTCTAGGGTATTATGCAGTGTTATAACGACCTTTCTGGCCGACGTTTTGGATCCCATTGCAAATCCGAAATGTCTTCCAGAAAGGTCATTATAACACGGCATAATACCCCAGAAGATGCAGACAAGAAGATTTTGAGTGGCCTAAACGTGAAAACCTAAGAATATTATTATCTCTCAGGCAGCCTGCCACAACCGCAGCCTTATCCACCTGAGGCCTAACTTCTTTGGGGAGGTCATGAGAACTGAGCATTTCACTACCAAGGAAGAATACGTTGCCAATTAATTTCATGACGAATTTTCAAACTTATATTTTTTTTTTTGATATGCCTTCTCCTGACAAGAGAATGTTCCGGGTCCAAGTCCCTGTAATAAGCTTATATTTTTTCAATAGTTAGACTTTGTTCTAAATATTTAATGTCCTTGGTTGCCTAAGAACAATGATTGTCTGTCTGGATTAGAAAGCTACCATCAAGATATATTGTTTAATGAAAAGTCTCAATAATAGATGTCTCCATGAAAACTATTTGTATGAAGTGATTGAACTCCTTGTTTTGAAATCCTGTATAGATTCATCTATAAATCTTTAGTTCAATGCATACTTTGCCATTAAGTATATTATAATTCATTTTTTATTTGGGTTGAGAACCTCCGATTAGAAAAATGATACGATTAAGACATAATATTTTTTATATATCTATACCTATACCTAATCAATTATCAGAATAAAAAGTGCATTTCAATGGGAAATGACATATTTTTGATAATAATTTACCTATATTCTTTTGTGAAAATATTTTTTACTGTTTGCATATTAACTATTTTTCATATTTTTATTTCTTTACTTACAGATAATTATTATATGTAGTTTTGTTAGTTTTTGATGAACCTATGTATTTTAATTATAACCTTAAAGTGTAATAACATATAGGGTGTAACAGAGCTAGTCCACAATACTTCGCAGGTAGATGCCTAATTCTTGCCTAAATTTTGAGTAAAAAATGTTCAAGCAACATTATCTTGATATCAATAGCTGCGGAAAGCGATTTTAAAAATTTCATTATTGAAAAATTCATTCTCCTTAATATTATACTGTCAAATAAAGTTACTAAAATCTCCCAAAAACATTCCAGTTTAAATTTCTACAAAATGCTTGAATCATTTTATTTTACTTCTGTTAAAGCATATAAATTTTGAATATTCAATGTAATATATATTTTAAATATTCAATATAAGATTCTTTAATAATAGTTAATAATAAATCATTTTACAGAAGGTTAAAAAAAATGCAAAATTTCATGTCGATCATCTTCATAACTATTGATATTAGGATATTGTTGCTTGAGCATTTTTGACTCATAATTTAGGCAGTAATCTACCTGGAGTTACTCTGTTACACCTGTATAATCTTAAATGAGAAATATCATTATTATACTTTATGAAACATTTACTGAGTGGCCCTTGAATTGAAGTGTCGATCGTACAATCTCCATCAAGGCTTTGCATCAAGACCCAAGTGAGCCCTGTCTTCATGACGTGAAATACCAAAAGATATAATATTAATTTTAAGAGAACCAAATTATTAATGAAAATTTAATTCCGACAAAAATCATTTCTTGTGTTCTTACATTCCGCACTATGCATTTATAGTTTTCTATTTGTTTTAGTATAATGTTATTTTTATTAAAAAATATTGTTTGAAATGTCAAATGTAAAATAATATTTCAGTAAAATGGTTCTGTAAGAAGTTTTGTAAGATTTTCTAATGTCTATTGGTTTAGCTTGGAAACACTCACACTAATGGAAAAATATATGTAAACTAATGTATAATAGTATTTTTTAAGTTACCTAACTATACTATCCTTCAAGTTCACGGCAGTAGTCGAACAGTCAACCGAGAATCTGTATATGTCAAATGCATATATCATTTGTTATTTTGATTATTTAAGTATGTTTTTACTATGAAGGTTTACTAGCAAACTTTTCCGTGTATTTTGTTTTCTTTTGTACTGAAGAATGTCATTTTTTTCAAATACATTTTTTGAATCTAACGTTTTTAATCAATCCCTTAAAAATTATTTTTCGGTTCCTCTTTTCCTTACCTACCCTGAATGAGGGAGTCATATAATAGACAGAGTGAGAAATGCTAACATGAGGCACACACTCGGCATGGAGCCCTTACTTATACATATATATATATATAATATTAATACAATACACAACCCTGTTTATATTTGTATCTCTTTTACACGTATGCTGCGCTATAAGAAAGAAAGAGAAAATACCATACAATAAATACCGCAATTCGCTACTAACTTCAGATGCATTCATTGTTCAAAATTATGTTTTATTGTCCTTTCTTATACGTGGTTATGAAAATAATTTCTCTTTCTGACTGATACATTTAGAACGCAATAGAAGACAGCAGAAACTAGATGTCTCAGATTTGTTTTTTAGTGACTAGCCTATATTTATAGTATGTCTATGATAAAAATGAAGCCTAGAGATGGAGAAAGAAGTATAAAAGATTGGATGCAGTGAAATAAAATTGTTCAGGTATATGTGAACTGAAAAAATCTGGTATACTCAAACAAAGTAAATGGTTGAGGATGATCTTGTTTGAAATCGCAATAATTTCAGTACCAATAAATCGGCGTTTATTTGACAAAAGACATTTAATTGCTTGATACATACACACAAAATACATATAAATATATGATAATATGTAGCAAGCCTCTTGGCTACTACCTACCTAAAAATAATCACGCTAATGAGTAACAATCTTGGATAAAATTTGTTACAGATAAAAGTGGCAAGATAACTGAAAATAATTAAAATACGATTAAATGAATGGAATATGGAAGAATAATAGAGCATGAATGAGAAGATCTATGCGTATGGATGAATTATGAGTGGTAATAGGTTAGTGCAAAAGGGTTACATTAGTTTTATTGTGTAAGAGATTCTCATAATCCAAAAGTAAATAAAAAATATTTACCTTGGTACTTCTTTTTAGACTGTCATAATGGACGAAAAATATACTTTATAATACACAAATTGGTTCAGCTATATTTCTAAATTGATAACCAAGTATTCTTTATGCCTACCTACACATTTGGCAATCACCGGTGAAATAGTAATCATTTATCGATGTTTAATTTTATTGAAAATTTACTAATATTTGGTTATTTTATAGAAATCTTTATTTCACTTCATTCATCTAAAAATTAATAGGATGCGTTTAGACATCATTAATTTTAATGATATAAATAATTTACAGTGCATAATCTAAATTTATTAAAATTTATTCGTTGATTAATACTGTATACTCGAAAACAAAAATAAAACTTTTAAGGGGAGTAATTTAGGATATATTACGCACTATATATTATTCATTATCGTATCACGGAAACTTAATATCAAACATTCCACTTGGAATCTAATAGAAAAGGTTAATAAATTTCATGTAATAAATATTCAAAGGTGTTACAATAAATATCGCTAGATGGCTATCATGCGCCATTCGCCATTGGTTTTTTTATTGCATTACGTCATCCAATTTCTCACTAGCCATTGGCTGGAAGTAGAGTCATGCTTCTAAAAATAGAAGGTGATATCACCCTTCGTTTTATGGCTTTGTACTCAGTACCAAAACGTCAAATACCTATCCGCGTGCGATACGCCGCGAGTATTAACAGGTGGCGGTTGCGTCGTTCTGCGCCTCTGTTTTAGTATATTTTTCTCAGAAGGGCATCCCCATAGTGTTGTTTTCGTCATAAGCCGATGACTCATCGCTGTAAACTGTCAGGTCTTGATTGTTCCCGGAAAGTAAAAAATTATCGCGTATACAAGTTGGAATCTTCTTCCAAGTTGTTGTGTATCTGTTTTGCGCAATTAGATATTTCGATAAAGTGTTTTGTGGTTTTTAGCATTTTGAGACTGTGTTAGTAAATATTTGACAAAATGAAATATGAAGCGAATGATAGTCAGTCAAATGACTCTGATATGTCCAGTGATAGTCAATCATCACAAATGTCTTCGGGAACAGACTTCCTCGGATCTTTATCCCACGCGAGAATGTCAACATCGACGGTAAGCTATCAGTCCGCCTAGCTATTTGATATTTCATAACCTTTCTTTTTGCTTTCGTTTTGTTTACATAATATTATAGCGAATTGTTTTCTGTTTTATTATGATTGTTTTCTTATCTATTCGAAAGATAAAACTTTTATGGTTTTTTGTAGACAGTATGAATAAATCCTTTTTATGTTAAACAAAATTGTAATATGTCGTATTTCAAATAGAATATGAATGACGTATGAGATGTCAAAACCCGCGAAATTTCATCATAATACTTATAAAATGTTTTATGTCAATAACCACATCATATTTTAAAACAAGTTACTTTCCTGACGCATTTCAACTTTTTTTTTTCTCATGTCAAACCTTTCATTTAAATATTTTGATTAACTTTTTGACATCTAATTGTTAGGTTAGGTTTTAAATCAAAGTGTTTGCTTTTAGGCTCAAACACTAAACATGTTGTTTTAAAAATTACAGAATGTGTATTTTTAGAGTATGAACTAATTTAGGAGTACTTTTAAGCAGTTCAGAATGCTTCAGCTTTACATTAATATCCACTAATTGGCCATTTCATACCAGGTTGCTATTGGGAATGACGAAATAAGATAATGACAGCACAGAATTTAACCATAGAAATGTGTGTCTAGTAAACATTTGAAATTGAAAATTCATTTGTCCTTTGTGAACCCAATTCACAGCAATACTACTGCAAACCTATCTTGTTTCACACAGCTCACATCTTGTTTAAATTATGTGTTTGGATTTAGAATCACTTACATTACTTTTTTTCACTTACACAATCAAGATATTTTAATGATCACAGAATGCCGTATATTCGGAACATTAGAACCTATCTTACTAGTAGTATTAATTTCTTCATCTGTGTACTGGAATAAAATAATTAAATAGCGAATTAGACAATAACATAACCATTAGTATTACAATACACATTATCATTAGTATTCATTCACATGTCATTTTCTATGTAATGCATAAGAAAATTGATATATCTATATTGAAGTGTCAATTCCCTATGAATTCTATTTTTGTGCATAAACTGAAGACATTGAATATACTTGAGACAGTCATAAAGCGGAGAAATTTGATTGTATTAAGTATATTGGAAATCTAATGACACTAGGCTAAGTTGAATAATTATTGATTATTATGGCATAGTGTGCGGTGTATAAAGCTATAAGCTATATTTTTATTTTATTAGTATGCTGAATTGCAATATTGCCAATTACTGTAGGAAGAATAACTTTGCATAATAATGTTTTATGAAAATAAGTCTTACTGACTTATCTTTCAAACGTATGTTAAGTCAACTAACCATCACTCCGTTTCTCCAAACGGGTATGCAAAGACGACAGGATCACGTTCTTCTATCCTGGCGTACCATTCTTGCCTTGTTTACTTTTATATATCATCTTGCATACTCTTCAATTTTGAAATTCTCACAGAATGTTCTACAATATCTAATCAGAACTAATCTTGTCAGACTTTGCAGATGCTCTTTGTTTTTATTATCTTTTTTTTTGCCTCGTGTATTTTCTATACTGCACTTTTCTCATTCATATGGTACATCCCTAAACCATCCCAGTGCTCCTTTCTCAATTATTTTCACTATATTACAAATACATAGATAGATCTTCTAATTACCACGTTTAATTTTATATAACATATATGTTGAGACAATCGAATTAGTATGTGTAAGCCGTGCGTACGATGCACATTGTTTCGTTGTGTTGGTGTTTACGAGTGTAAACACCAACACAACAAAACAATGTGTCTTGTACCCACAGCTTACACATACTAATTTGATTGTCCTTCTTAAATGGAGAGAGGTATACTAGGCACGTGCAGTGAGTACAATGAAGCATAACTTTTACGCAGACATACCTATATTTTGAAAAAAAAAATCATTGTAATAACATGATAATAATTTTGATTGCAATATTAAGAGATATGTATATCTTTAAATTTGAGTTCTTTTTTTCAAAATATATGCTTACGTAAATATTGTGCTTCAATATTCTCCGTGAATGCCCCTTATACTTAAGATACTTTTAATACACATATTAACCATATTAAAAAAGAATTTCATTCCTTAATTAATTTTGAAAGCTTCTCATAAAAGAATTCAAATGACAACATCACTCGTCCATCAGCTTCAAGGTAACTAGACCTCAAATAAAAAACAAAATCTTATATTTATATTCCCTCATCCATTTTTTTAGACTCACTGAATTTCCCACTCACTCGTTCAAATTCTATTCCTGTTGTGTTTAAGCCTAAAGATTTTCCAAAAATTTGGCAAACTCCCACAGACAATTTCATGAAGAATCTTTGATAGCACGTTGACTCAGAGGAAAGAATATTTGGTATTCACTATTTTCAATCTTGTCCCGGAGCAGGTCCCAACTATATGATTAACAATTGTTGTTTCTTTTGTTGGTATGATAATCGACATTCAAATAAAGTTTTTCAGTAGACTTGCCGTCCTGGTTTCCATGGACGTATTACGTTTTATTGGGCATACTATTTATTTTGTGTTAATTCTCTTTTATGTTAGATAATACATGTATTTTGCTCCAGTAGATTGCTACAAGTGCATGTACAGAAGTAGAGACAGCTTCAACATTACTGAATTTTTATTTATTTTTAATAACGTTACTGTTATGAACAGAATCTACTGACCAGCCCTGAAAAGGGCCTCCCTTTATATTTCGTATTTATTTGTGTACAGGCGACTTCGGCACAGTACCGAAGTCGGTGATGGGTTATTCTTGTTTTGAAATAGAAAAAGTGGAGGGGGTAAAATTGTGCCTGGCTGAGTGGGTACAGCGTAAATAACCCACTCAAGTCAGGCTACAAGCTATTCTCTTAATAAATTAATGTGGAGGTAAAAAACTATAAAATCATTCCTGTTTCTACCTCCGGACCATCAACAACTTTTTTGTTTGACGACACAGCACTCTTTGTTTCCTGTATGTTACAGTTACTTTTCAATAAATATAAATTTAATAATCTTTAAAAAAAATACAATCATAAACATATTAATGCCTCTTTTAATGTCATTAAACTAGAACTGTGATTTTTCATTGAGATTTATTGAGTAAAGCTGATTTTCAGCGCATGGTAACTAAGATGTCCAATATTCTTATGAATGTTGGTAAATGGAAAGTGACTGTGTTTGAAAAAGATGTTGAAAAATGATGTAATGGTAAATAATGAATGCTTAGAACTAAGAAATAGGTTTGGATATTTGAGGAATACATTCATTAGGGATGGTAAGATATTACATTGAAAAAAGGTTGACCGCGGGAAGTATTTTAGACGGTGGTCTGAATGCAGTTATCGCCAATGTGCTGTATCCAGAGCAGGACTAGTGGTGCATAATGAAATTCTGGTGCCAAGTTTAATGTGTGAAAGTAAACTCTGAAATTGGCAACGAAGAATGAAAGTAGACTAAACGCCTTTAGGCATATATGGAATAATGTATCAGTATATACAATAGAGTGAAGAATATAGGAATCAGGAGTGAAAGCATATTTGATTGAATTAAGAAATGAGCCTGAGACGTTTTGGGTATGTGGAGATACAAGTGATTTGAGGATGAATAAAGAGATGAGTGTTGAGAAATGCATGAGATGACAATGTTGAGGACAACAAGAACAGAGGATATCCCAGTGAGATCTGGCATGATCATTCAATCTAGATATTTATTTATTTATTTAATGTTCATGGAAGACCAACAGCACAAAAAAAAGCATAGAAAACATTGATACAATATAGATGGCCAATTACAGGTCTCCACATTTAGAAATATGTCAGTAATGATAAGTATTTATGAATGACTAAGGCATATTAAAAATTATATAGAAAGAAAGAATAAAAAATTTAAACAAAAGAAAAAGAAACTTAATTATTACGTTAAAAAAAATTCAGCACTCAAAATTTTTCTTAATCTTGTGTGGCTGCACTCGAACAGGTCAATATCCAATAATCTTATCAGTTTATTGAATGCATCGCATACCCTCAAGAAATATGAATTACGACGATAGTTGGATGAGGTTTTTGATATTGAGGAAAAGCTCAGATAGAAACTTCAAGTTGTCTAATGTAATTAAGAAGATGTATCAAAGTGATTTAGACACAGAGACGGTAAGCATATATTTTGAAAAAATCAAAATAAAACCTATATCTCACAACACTCATATCACAATTATTATCATACTAGCTGTAACCCGTCCAACATGACGGTACTTTTACATGTCGGTTTCTAAGGAATAAGTCGTCGCATAATAAAGCCAATGTGCCGTTTAGTACATTCTGAGATCAACAAATCAGTTTGTCAATTTTTCATATAAATAATGGAGATATACTAAAAAAAACATTGCCGTTCATCTGGAAAGTCTGCCTAGTAATTATTTAAAATATTTTTTATAAATCTAGTCTGTGCAATTATTTTTTAAAACAGTTTCATTTGTTTATCTCAGAATGTACTAAAACGGCACATAGGCTTAATTATATATACAGCGACGAAGTATTTATTTATTTACATAGAAAAAGGGAAAGAAAAAATCAAGAAGAAAAAAAGTAAAGAAAGAAAAATTACTATAAAGAAGCTATGGAGTTACACGAAGTTACGATGGACGGACGGACAGTCAACGAAATTATTATAATTGGGATTGTTCATATTTTAATATATCCATAATATTCTGTCAGAGAATTGTTGATTAAATTTCTGTTATTTTTTCAAAATATATGTTGATGTAAATGTCATGCTTCAGTGTTCTCACCGCACGCGCCTGTTTAGACAATAGTGTATGCGAGGATATAATATGATATTATATCGTTTTTATAGAAGTTTATCGCACTCTAGAAGATGGTGTGTGATAGAGACGCTTCTCAATGTTTTTCATAAAAAAATATTTAAAAATGTTTTCTTATCAATTATGTTACAAGGTGCAAAAATAAAAAGTGCAAATCATTGAATTAATAATAATTGATGTCAATAATAATTTATTTCAATCTTATCTTGCCTGTAATGTTTTCAGACCATTTTCTCCGTGCAAAGGTCATTTATCGTTTGTGCCTAGACATTTTTTATTCTGAGCGACTGTTATTATCAATTTATATTTCTCTCTTTGCAATACAAATTTTAAAAGGCATTCTTATCGGCTGCCGCATAGAACATGGCTCGGCTACCACATCCTCTGCGATAACCATATCTTGATAATATTTACATTTGTATTGTTTGTGAAATACTAAAATAAATTTGTGCCTCATTTCAATCCAGAGTTATTTATTTTATTCTGTACAAATCCCTAATAGAAGCTTATTAGAATTCTCGTCAACAATCTGGTCACCCAATTACGATATTCACAATAATAGAGTAGAAAAAATCAAAAAAATCCTTAAATCGTTGACATATCGACAAGTTCTAAGTGATTCACTTGATACAAACGACAAGAGACTCAAAATTTTTCACCTAATCTCCTTAAACAAAAGAAGAAATATTACAGACCTAATGACTCTCTACAAAATAGTCAATAACAAACTAGACACCCCCTCAATACTATCAAAATATACATTAACATCCCTGTCCGATCAATGAGGTCTCCAAGCCTTTTACGCAATAAATTTTACAACACCAATCTAGGCTATTTCTCTCCTCTACCTAGAATGATCAACCAATTTAACGAGATATCGTCCAGAGACTGCAAACTTGACATATTCTTTATGACACAGGCTCGGTTCAAAAGCGAAATATTGATAAATTTGGTTGATGGTTGAGCCCTTTGAAACATTGCACGGCGTTTCGTTCGAGCTGTCATAGGGATTCCCCGCTATGCTCCTCTACCCCACTATGCCCCCTACTTCCCTTGATTATTGGCTTTATTTATCGCTTCACGACTGGCCACACTGGGCGTCGTCTCGCAGCTCGCGCGTACTTCGCACTGAATCGACCTTTCAAACATAACATCCGCCCTACTTTTATCCAAAAACTGGATTATTGGACTTCCTGGATTTTTCTAGTGTTTAGGAGAAGGTTCTCGTCGCTTCTAGGCTTTTCCAGGTGTTCCTCGAATGATGTAGCTAATTCCAGAGTGCGGTAGTGCGTTCCAGAATGTAGTGAAAAGTCCTATTTACTACGCATTATCATTTATTTTTCTTCTTACGTTGTAGTACACATTCCTTTAGTCTCAAATATATTGTAGCCAAGCATACCCTGGAGAAACTTGGTTTGGTAAAGCCAAGGATAATGCCCGTACTCTTTAAGGTTGAGATAATCGTAATGTTTGTTTTCAATCATATTTTTATATTCCGTACCCAATTTGACGCCCCCTCGAATTTGTGGCCCCTAGACACTGCCCTACTTGCCTATGTCCACGACCCGTCCCTGCTGATGTGTTCATGTATCTGGATTATTTTTTTTACCATATTGGAGTCCATCCGCGAACCTCCCCTCAACAGTCCTTAAACCGGTAACTTCTCTTTCAAAATGGTTTTGAAGTATTTTTCCTTATTTTATGGAGGGATCGAATGACGGTGCGAAACTCAGTTAAGTCAATACCTGGTTTTACTTCACGTTTGACTCGCTTGTTCGGCGATATCTGAAAGAAAATCGCAACAAGGCTAACCCTTCCGCTTCTAGGGCTATCCCTCCTTAATGTTGTATTGGTAATGCAAAAAAATAGACAAAGCGTACTTATTTACGTACGCATAAAATTTCTCCTAGAAATGTCAATATCATTATTGCGGTAATATTGGTTTCAATTTGATAATTGAACGTAACTATTTTTGTGAAACCTTTTAATGCCATCTGTTGACTTTTTGGGGTATTATTTTATACAAGTAATCAAAATGGGGTAAAACCATCGTGGTCCGCTGTAATAGTTAAATTTGTATCCGTTTATCCAACGCAAGAAACAGGAATAACCGCCCACCGAACGTCAAAAAACGTCGTTGTAAATTTGACGGTACATACATTTAATATAAGTACATGCATAGAATATCTTTATGTAGTAAAAAGTTGATTCAATATTTATATAAAAAGAGCATTAGTGAAAGAAATATGGACTTTGAAACTATAAAAAACTGTATTTCTCTAAATAAACATTTCTTGACATTCATTGTTTTTCCCGAAGAGTCTTCAAATGAGTAATATTCATATTGCAAAATGTGGTAATGTAAAAAATAATCTATTTACATATTAGATTATTATCGCAATATATTTTTTGTTTCATTCTTTGTATTTAGTATCTAGTATCTATTTTAGTATCTATTTTATGTATCTAGTTTTATACAATACTCATCACTTCAAAAGTTGACGAAGTAGGTATACAAAGTTATCTTATGATTGTTATAACTCAAACTAGTGATGGTAAACCGTTATTTTTAACCGGTTACACATGCTACTGTTATTTAAGATTAGTATCGAGATTTAACTGTTGTCTAATACCGATAGTTACCCGTTAAATTGCGAAAAATTAGTTGCCTATAATCGAAACAATCGTATACAAATCTCAAATAACACTTGTTGTGTAACCGGTTAAAATACCATTAATAACGCAAACCATTAGACCCGATTACAGGAGCCGGCAAACATCTTGAAATTTTTCGGCGTAGTGGGGGTAAGTTTGCGCATGTACCATTCCACCAACGAGACCCAAAATTTGTCTTCTGCGCATTCCCCCACTACGCCAAAAAATTTCAAGAAATTTGCCGGCAACTGTACCTATTAGTATTTCACACTTTGTCTTGCATTCCTCCTTTTCCGAGTATATATACAAGGTGTCTCATAGCTAGTAGCAAAAATTTTACAGGTGGGTTACGGCCTTGATAATGAGTCGAAAATGTTCAACAACCATGACCAAATATCAATAGTTATGCTGAAATATGCAATATCAAATTTTTCATTTTTTTCAATATTTCTTATATAAACTTATTTTGAAAAATTTATTCGCTTCAATACAACTCAAATAAAATGATTAAAACATTGCAAAAATTGAAAATAGATTTTTTAAAAGGTTTTTATCATTTTATTTGAGTTGTATTGAAACGAATGAATTTTCATAATCGATGTAAGTTACTGCAATGATAGTTCAACTTTTTGCAAAAAATAAGTCAATAATATTGAAAAAATGCAAACTTTTATACAGCTAATCTTCATAACTGTTGATATTAGGTCATGGTTGATTGAACATTTTTAACTCATTGTCAAGGCAGGCGCCTGTAAATTTTTTGCCACTAGCTATGAGACATCGTGTATATCATTCTTACTGTGCTATTCTAAAAATAGCAATATTGGGATGTATGATCTTTATCCCAACACTTATTAGACGAAAATAAAAAAAATAAACAAGACGTAGGTATTAAGTAGGTAGATAGGGAGAAAGAAGTACATGACTGTTATCCGTCAAACGTCAAATATAAATAGAGTCCAACAATATATCTCTTTTCTATGGTCCAACGTCACAATGACAATTTTCCCATAATTTTACATCAGGACGCTGACGCTATGGGAGAAGAAATTAATAAGTGCATATGAAATAATATTTTTTCCATAAGCTTTAAATTCAGCATTAGTACTTCTTTAATGTAATTTTAGTCGAAACACGATAATTGTGAGGTTACGTTTGCGGCGGAGGGCAGCTGTCAGACCAGACCGGAGAAATCGGACATCGCAAATAAAGGTATTTGAGAGAGATACGTGAAAATGTACAAATATTCTTATTTAAGTACGAGGAACACCGAATAACGACGTATAGCTACGTCTCGTTTATTTTTCGTATTTTAAGTGTCGGGATAAAGGATCCCGAGTCGAGATTGCGCTTTCGGGATCCCTCGATATTAGAATTTCCAATCCCGCGGGATCCCTACGGATCGGGATCCCGAATACTTTTGTGTTTTTTTTGTTTACAGAGCTGAATAGCGATTAACGACAATGCCTCGCATTTTTATATCAGCAATTTTAATAAAATGTTCATTATTAATCATTGCATTAAAGTTTTTGTAGGCGTTTTTCCAAGCATCAATCAGTTAATGTAGTAGAGTAAAAACTACTAACTAGTAGTAGGTTGATAAAATACAGCAAATATTATTCAAAGCTATTTTCATTATTTTAATGTGACATGAACATAAGTTTTAAGTACTTACTAAAAGCTCTATAGACATAGAATTTACAATACATAAAAAATGCTGATCAACCCCGATAATCTCAAAAAATACGATTTTTCGGTTTGGGTTTGATCTCGTAAAACGCCTCGAGATCTCGCGGGTTCGGGATTGCATTCCCTAATCCCAATATTGCTATTTTCAGAATAGCGCAGTTAATAAGGTCACTTTCCTTGAACACGTCGGACTTGTGCAAGTGTTGTTCACCGATTGCCACCGTGCGTTATAATATGCAAAGTTCTCGAGTCAACAGCGAGCCAGTTAGTTACACAATGGCCCCGAATAATAAGCGCTTCCGCGACCAGATCTCCGGCACCTCGCGGATCCGCCTGGCACCATTCTTCCGTTATGCAAGCCACCGGGTGGTGATGGCAAATGGTATTGCCAAGTTGCGTGTCACTAAAGTTACGATCTGTCAGCCTACGAAGCCTTAAGCGGGACAGGGTGTTCACACGCTGACGTCCTTTTCGTGTTCTTTTCATTCACCTACAGATCTTTGGAAAGATGTTGGAGATTTATATGCGTATCGCGAGGTTATGTTGATGCAATTTACTGCGTTCGGAGTAAAGCTTCTGGACCCGACTCGATCCGACCCGGTCGGGTAATGACCCTAAGCGCTTGTTCAGACACAGCGGGAACCGTGCCGTTTCAGAATCGCATGAGGTCCGTGCGGGTCTCATTTACCTAGGTTTGTATGTGATCGTTCAGACACAACCGTACGGTTAGTCAACCGCTGCGGTGCCCGCAACCCAACAGCTAGAAAATAGACCCGCACGGTGCCCGCACGATCCTATTACTATGGAGCCTTGCGAGAGCGTTCAGTCGCGTTGCGGGCACCGCACGGTTCCATGTCACAACAGGAGCACGCGTGGATTATATTCTCTTTTCTATGGTTATGGATCGCTTTGACACTGAATTTTTTATTGATGAAGTGGAGAAAAGACCTGTAATATGGGAGAAAAGACCTGTAATAGTGTGAGGATTACTCAAATGTGCCAAGAACCAAGCTTGGCAGGAGTTGGTGGAGATATTTGGAAATGGTGGAAAAAAATAGTATTTTAGAGAAGTAGGTATTTATTCACCAAAAATGAACTGACAAAATGATATTTATGTGTCTTGCCATGGAACACGGCCGTCGTTAACAAAGTAATGAGTGAATATATCTCTGATATTCAAAGATGGAGAACGGCACCAGAACTGTCAAACTGACGTTTATTTTCGCGCGCACAAATCGCTTATTAACCGCGGCTGTGTGAACAGATGACACAAATCGCGTGTTTGGAAACGCGATTCTGAAACTGAACGGTTCCCGCTGTGTCTGAACAAGCGCTTAATATAAATAAAAAACGCACAGTAAATCTTGAGAGGCTCTACGACGCGCTTTGCACTATAAGACCAACTAGAGACTAGGGCAGGCCTAAGTGCTCTACAGATCCACAAATTCATTTTACTTAAATTACAACCACGTTGATATTTTTAACTTGTCTATTCGGGACATTAAACGAAAATTAATTTCACAACCGCACCCAAACTAGTTCACTTTCCTTTATCCTTATCATACGTCCCACCCCTTCTCTCTATTTTGAAACTATAAATAATCTCGTATTTTCACACATTGCTAATATCATTAATAATTAATCTTCCGTGGAAAGATTATAATTGGTATAATTTACTATTTCTTATCTCTTATATGTTAATTTAAGGTTTGCTCTTAACTTTTCAAAAATAAATAATATAAAATTATCAACACGCCAATGGAGAAGTTTTATGATGTTGATAATACTATATTTAACTTAATGGAATTAAACAGGGGCGTGCAGTGAGAACAAGAAGCATGACTTATTCCTAAGCATATATTTTGAAAAGAAACCGAAATAAGATATATATCTCGTTATATTCGTATCACAATAATTATCATATTATTCAGATTTTAACATTTCATAATATTCAGCCAGATAAATATTTCATTTCGATTTTTTTTTCAAACACATAAAACACATATTTGAATCTGTAATGTTTTGCTCTTGGCACGCATATTAAAAATTAAATTTAAAAAATGACACTATTTCGAATTTCGACGTCCCTATTAATGCATCCACAAAAGGCAATTTTACAGAAGAGCTTTTTGAAGTTTAGCCTTACTTAAAAATGAGCGTATTTGTCCACTTTTACGTTAGTTTTATCGTCTTGAATACGTAGAAACATTTTTTTTTAATTTTGTATCGCGTAGGAGACTATCTTTTATGTGTTGGTAGAAAACGTCAAAAATGCATTTTTGGTTGATTTCCGAGTATACGTAGGACCATTGATTTATACGATTATACAGCTAAGATATAAAATCAGTTAAGACTGAAATTCAAACATGTAAAATTGTGTTATTTTTGATGGGTTGTAGCTAGTAAAAATGACATTTGAGTAAATATTTAAGCTCGAATTAAATTGAAAGGAAAATCCGATTGCACTTCGTTGCATCATTATTTCTGCACCACCTTGTGAGAATGACTTGCGGTTTTCGTAGGCCGTTACGACAGCCGGGTTTTCCGTCGCCTTCGCGGAATCGGCGCGAGAAAGTGCCGCGGCGAGGCCGCTCGGCGCCGCGCGCAGCGGAATGGGTTTTCCCGCCCGTCGGTTCATTCATGGCTTCGTTCGCGCACGCCGCAGCCACCGCGACAACCGCTAGGGGTCGCACCACCCTAGGAGCCTGAACAAGGGGGGATTAATTATTTCCATTTGCACTTCTAGTGGAGCTCCTCCGCCGCGACAGAAATGCAACATTCGCCAGTGCACGTTTGTCCGAGATAGAAAACAAGATCATGTGTACCTCTTTCCATTTAAGAAAGACAAACGAATTGGTATATGTAAGTCGTTCGAACGAAACAATGTGCGTCATACGCACGGCTTACACATACTAATTAGGTCGTCTTTTTAAATGGAAAGAGGTATACTTGTGTCATATCTCAATTCTCTTCAACATCTTTGCAGAAAATATATTTGAAGAGGCTCTATATGAAGCAAATGAATATTAAATGGAATAAATTAAATAACCTTCGCTTACGCTACGCGGACGATACCGTGATTCTAGTGGACTCCGTGGAAGGTTTCCAAGCACTACTGACACGAATGGTTAATGCATGAGGAGCATAATATGGCAAACAAGACAAAATACATGATCATTAGCAAACATAGAATCAAACTAGAAAGAGTAGATACAATAACCTACCTGAGATGTAGATTAAATGAAAACCGAGACCCTTCTATGGAAATTAAATGTCGTATAGAGCAAGCTTTGAATCTCCGAACATTGATATAAAGGTTGGGAAGAATTTGGTTAAAACTCTTGTCTGGAGTTTGCTGTTGTACGGCAGCTAAACATGGACCATCGGCCAGAGCATGTCCGGGAGGCTAGCGGCCGTCGAGATGTGGTGCTACAGGCGCATGGCGAGGATCCATTGGTCAGAACATAACCGAAATGACGAGATGCTGAAGCAGGGTGGGAGAAAAGTGGACTGAACAGAATTGCCCAACAACGAGCGAATTGAATAGGCCATAACATAAGGCACCCAGGCCTGCTTTTTACCAACGCCGACGGTTATATTAAAGGCAATAATCGCAGAGGCCGCCCGAGATCAAGCTACATGGACCAGGTTATCGGAGTTGTGCGCTGTAGCACCTACCAAGAAATGAAGAGGATGGCAGGTGACAGAGAGGAGTGGAGAGATCGAGTGCTCGGTGCAGACCAATCCTAGGATTGTGACCCAAAAAAGAGCAAGCCAAAGCAGAATTCTTTCGGATGATAAAAATACCATGCAGCCTTGACCTAAACTTAAATGTGCGAATGAGAATGATACGTGCTATGTGTTTCTCATGGACATCGTGAATACTCGCTAAAGCGATGCTGAAACATTTGAAATGTGGGTCTACAGACGGCTTCTAAAAGTAATCTGGATTGATAGCGTTACATACGACAATGTAATGGATCCGGAAAGGAAAAATAAATCCCTGAAACAGTAAAAACCTGGAAATTACAATATTTTGGCCGTATCGTGAAGCATCCAAAGAAGTACTATGTACTACATCTCAACATTCAAGGCGAAATTGCGAGTAGAAGAGGTGCTGGAAGACGAAAGATATCCTGGCTGGAAAACCTAAGGTAGTCCGGAAAATCCACCGTCCAGCTATTTCGAGCTGCTGCTAGCAAGGTTATTTGCCAACACAATCGCACTAGAAGAAGATCTAAAATGTGGCATATCCGATTTGTAAACAGTTTGGTAAAAAAAATCTTTAAAAAAACTCTTAACGATTGTTATTAATAACTTTCTTATCTGATTAAGGGACGGTCTTATAAACGTCCGCTGGTTAAATTTCACACCGAATAATTGGAAAACAAACATTTTTTTTTTTCGTCTTATGTACGTTTGTTAGTCAAATTTTAGTAAAATTTTACCGAAGGCCCACCTGACCGTTAGTCAAATGGTGCGACACTTTGACTATTATTTTTTAAGGTTAGGTCAATTGAGAATTTATGTAAAATCTAATCCGTATTTATCGTACTGCTCCATTGTCAAAGAAGGAATGTCTTCAGATAGTGATGTATTGATGATTGTATTCAAGTTCGACGGATGAAGAACAATCGAGAGATACGTTTTGTGTTATGTTACGTAACATCTCTAAAACCACAGACAAGAGCAGGAAAATATTTCAATAATTACGGACGGTTAAAAATGTTTCATAATATGAGCGTTGGTAATATTTTTTTAAATATATATTTTTTGGTGTCTAGCGTTAACTTTGTGGTTGGACATAATTATTAATTTTACTTAATTAAAAACTTTGTATTGCTTAACTACTTGGAGTAACTTACCTTTACCGATTTCGATACTACTATATCTTCGTTAAGACGGACCAACTATCCATTACTTATTCTAGTAAACAAATTAATTTTTGAAAGGGGGATTTTTTTGAATTGGTAATTACCGATATACAAACGGATATTTGGTTTTTCGATCATAAGACCGTCCCTAAAAAATCCGTTTGGATTGGTTGTATTTGCTATTAAAGTGTTATTTTATATACCGGTAAAAGAACCCAGCAATAGAGGCGGCCAGGTGACAAGAAAAATCACACCATTTTTGTCTGTTATCGATTTAACTCATTAATATTTCAATTAATTTAATATTCAAATTGTAGTGATCTCCATTATTCAAACTGCTAAACAGTTTTACGACAAGGATTGTCATCCGCGTAATTGAATTCATTTCTAGAAATAACACAAATATCTACATTCAAAGAAGAGCGTTGAAAAACATTCGCTATCTTCTTACCGATACTGCGAAACGTTGGAAGCTGACCAAATTCCTATCGTTTTTTTGTGCTCGGTAAATATTCCACTGCGCCATTGGGCACCTACCTACTATCGATTGAGCCAAGCGTTTTCCGTGAAGCCGAATTGGATGACATCACCTTCCGCCTTTCTTGGAACATCCGTTCTGTTTACTTCCGAAAACATCGGCTTAATCGACTCGGCACATTATTTTTTTTTATTATTTATTAGAGACACTAACGGGATAATAGGTACATGATACTCTGATAATAAACATTATAGTGAAGACTATGCCCATTATCCCAATTACAAGTATTATTATTATTATTTGTATCTATTCTATAGAAGTAGTAAAAACTTTGCGGGTGGGTTCCTGCCTCGATAATGTGTCGAAAATGTTCAAGCAACCATGGCCTAGTATTAATTGTTGGAGAGATATCGAAGTTTGCATTTTTTCACAATATTTCTGACTTTTTTTTTTTTAAATAACTATCATTGAGTAACTTATACCGATTATAAAAAATTCATTCGCTTTAATTAATATAAGTCGAATAAAATTTAAAAAAAAATTGAAAAAATCTATTTTTTTTATTTTTTGCAAGAATTTTATCATTTTTAAGTTTTGCTAATGTTTGCTAAGTTTAAGCTATGAGACACCCCGTATAAACGTCAAAATAAAAGCATGAAATAGTTTTAAAACAGGATAAGAATATGAACAACATCTTAATTAATCAGGATATATTATAGATGTCTCACATAGACGAAGCTATTTATATTGGAAAGCAGGTATGAAAGTCTTTGGGTATTTATAGGTCGTACAACCTATCGTATGCCAGGCTTAAGTGATCACTTTACACGATGCAACGTTTCACCAATTCTGCCCATGATTGACCACCACATCTTGGTATACACACATTATTAATTCTCCAACGATTTCCCGTCATTATCAACGGCTTGTTAGTTCTAGTAGCCAATGACATTACGGTATCCATCTGAAAATATTGTTAACATTCCGATAAAATTTGACCTCCGGCAGAAATTTACAACATTTGAAGCCAACCTAAGAAAATCTACAAACCATAAAAAGCGCGCGAAGCGGTCGAAGCAAAGCGTTGATAACGAAAATAATAATACTGATGACGCACGCGCATGTGGAACGAGCAGCGTACTACCTAGGTAGGTACTCTGTTTCTTGTAGCCCGCGATGAATACTTAGGAACTCGCAGCCATTTTCGCCGAACCTACTCGGCGAGAAAAGCGGAACTTCGTAGAAACGTCGCGGAAGGAAGCCGGACGCATGACGCACGCGGTGTGAACCGGCCTCTATTCGTTCTCGGAACCAATTCAAATATAATTCGACGGAACAATTTTGATTTCAGAACGTTGTTGTTCTTTTATGAACTTGTTGAAATTTGGAATGATCTAAAATCGGCTTCCTACCTACCTGCAGAATATTTTGCGTTCCATTTGCGAAAGTAGTTGCATATTCATTTATTTCTTGAGATATAATGAATGCACTGTCCGTAAAAGTACTCCATTTCTGTCATTATGGAAGCATTTTAATTAAGTTTTATTTACATAATTTAATCCGTTGGTATAATGTTTTGGAAAATTTTGATTTTATTAAAAATTAATGATTGTATATTCTTGCCGTTTTTCAATAAGTTTGTTTCCTAATAACATTGGTTTTTGCTACTTTTTAAAGCCTCTAACAAAACAAACATCTTGTGTTACTGTATGACACGGACGGACACGAGGAAATTATACATATATATGTATTATTATTATTATTATTATTAAGTAGTTTATGTATGACATGTTTTGTAGTTCTAAAAAATTTCTACTTTTATTAAAAATTTACTTTTACAAATTTCTTAAAACAAAATATTACGTTCTGCGATTATCAGTATTAATTAAAAAACTTATTTTAGCTATATTTTTTAAATTTATATGGAATTTATTTATTTATAGTGTTTGCTTTATCATTTTAATTTATACTTTTACAATTAATTGGTAAAGTTCTTTTCATTTAAGAAAGACTAATTAGTATGTATAAGCTGTGCGTACGAGGCACGTTGTCTCGTTTTTTACGGATATATACACCAACATAACGAAACAATGCGACGTACGCACGGCTTACACACACTAATTCGATTGTCTTTCTTAAATGGAAAGACATACACACTAATTTATTTTTGATATTAACAATTTTATTTTTCATGCGGTTACTTGGCATTGTCTATGTTGTATGTATACTTTTTTTAATTGAAAATTGGGTAGGTACAGTGTTGCCACTGAATTTTTACAACAATGTTTTTTATCTACCTAAGGTCACGCAAAATGTCATATATTAATATTCGATCGATAAATGAGTGTCGTGGCTTTTCGAATAATTTCTAAAAAGAATTAAAATGTAATTCTAACGTTTATGGGTACTGAATAAAATATGTAGTAACCATAGTTACAAGTGTGGCGTATTTGTTTGGTCTCTTTTTCGTCGTATATTTCTAAGGTTTTTGGGGAGGGCTTTGGATAATACGTTTTTTACACATTTTTATTATTATTATTATTATTGAATAATTCATAAATTATAATACAATTTTATAGTTTGCAACTTGCTTACTTATGATGCAATATTATAAGACATTTTATTTTGTTTTTGGATTTTGCCATTACTTTTTTTTTTCATTTATTCCTTTCCATTTACCTTTTTTGCCATTAGAAATATAAATATTATTCTATCAAACATTTAAAGAAGCATTATATTATCTAAAGCATTATATTACCCCCCAAAAAGAGTTTTCACTCGTGGTTTGGGGGAAATTCACACTTTTTCGTGATCATAAAATTTACAAACCAATTAAGTTATGCATAATAACAACATTAAAAACCATAATTATAATATCTTAATTAGCGTTGCAAGTCAGTATGAATTACAAGTAAGTTTTGATCATAATAATTGTATATTTTTTTCAATTTATAATACCTATGATTTTATTGTTTGTAATTTGATTTGAGCATCCAATTAATTAAATAATTTCAATCCTGTTCATACAGGGTATAACAGAGGTAGTCCACAATACTTGTCAGGTGGATCCTGCCTTGATAATGAGTCGAAATGTTCAAACAACCAGGACCTAAATATCAATAGTTATAGAGGTACACAAAATCAAAGTTTGCATTTTTTTTTCAATATTTCTAACATATTTTTTGCATAACGCTGAACTATCAATTGCAGTAACTAATATCGATTATGAAAAATTCATTCGTATCAAAACAAGCATAATAAAATTATAAAAACCATGCAGCAATTGAAAAGGTTTGTATCATTTTATTTGACTTGTATTGAAACGAATGAAATTTTCATAATCGATATAATTTACTGCAATGATATTTCAACGTTCTGCAAAAAAATAAGTCATAAATATTGAAAAAAAAATGTGTATTTGATATTGCACATCTCCATAAGTATTCATATTAATTCGGTCGTGTTATTCTGTCACCTGTATATTATAACTGTTGTCTCATCTCATCTTCTTCCCCTTATCCTATTCGGGTCGGGGACCCATTGCATTGACTAGGCGCCTCCATTTGTCCCTGTCTTGCGCCGCGCGGCCTCCGTCCATTGTAGTCCCATCCTTTCCTCACACAGTTTCTGGAGTTGCCTCGCCCAACTGTATCTGGGGCGGCCCACTGGACGAATTCCCTCAGGAATCGCACTCAGTATTTTCCTAGGAATTCGGTCATCAGACATCTTCCATTTCTATGAAGAGTAGCAGTGGTTCAATGTTTAGATCGTCTCGGATCGTCGAATTTCTTATTCGATCCCATTTCGTAACCCCTGCCACTCCTCTCAAGCACTTCATTTCGGCCGCTTGGGCTCTAGAGCGTGTTCGTTCGTTTAGCATCCATATCTGGTGACCGTACGTAAGCGTCGGGCGGTATACCGTTTTGAACACTGCCATCTTCGTCTCGATACTGAGCTCAGTTTTCCTTATCACTGAGCTATATATAAAACGCAACACACCGCTTGCCGCACCTATTCTTCGGTCTATTTCTCCACCTTGCCTTCCATCGCCGAAGAACTCGACCCCGAGGTATTTGAATCTGTCAACCTGTTTCAGCTGTGTCCCATTAGCGAGTTTGGTCCCTTCCATAACAACTGTTGTACATAATAATAAAATTAGCTGCGGATACGGGTGTCGGGACCTTTAATTAGGAAAAAACTACCCGTATACATAGTCGTACATATTTGATAACTCTTGCAGCATTGACATGTTGACGGAACTTGGCCACGCTCGTTACTAAACCAACGACGTATCGGACCTCGCTAGACCAGTAGTCCACGGTCTTCTGGGTTTCGTAATGGTTTCGTATCGCCTACGGCAAGGGCTCGACTCCGACGACAAGACGCAACAAAGCACGGCCCGAACATTCGAGAATCTTTTTGCAATTCACAGTTAGATAATGACGTCAGCAATATTTATTTGTGATTCATGTTTTATCTGAACATCTTCTTCATGTGCCTTTATTAACACTCCATTTATTTACTTATTTTATACTTTTATGTTACACTTGCCTTTCTTTCATTTATTGTTTGTTTTCTTTTAGTACTTATTTCACTATTACGTAATTTTTTTACTTTTATTTGCATTTCATTTCGTTTGCTTTCGATTTGCTTTTGTTGTTACTTGTTTGTTTACTCTTTATTTTCTTTTCACCTTTTGTTTGCTTTGGTCCTTTTTACTTTTGTTAATTGTGTAATAATCTGTTTTGCTTGCATTTTTTCTTTGTTTGCGCTGTGCTCATCTTTTTCATTTATAATAAATACATGTCCTTCAAACAGTGATAAAAAAAGGCAAATGAATCAAGTAACAAGTATGGCCTGAAGATGAAAACCCGTAAAATCAAATTGTTGTTAGCATCAAAAAGATCGCTTCCGACACAAAATATAATCATTAGCAATGAAGCAATAGAAAGAGTCACGCAATATAAATACTTGGGTGCATGAGTGAAAGAGAAATGGGATCCATCTCAAGAAGTAAGAGCTCGAATAGAGATGGCAAGAAGTGCGTTTCTCAGAATAAGACCTTTATTATCTGACCGTGACCTAAGCCTGCAACTAAGAATGCGTATGGTTCGATGTTATATTTTCGCCATTCTCTTATATGGAGTGGAGGCGTGGACACTAAACCATGAACTAATCCGAAAGTCGAGGCCTTTAAGATGTGGCTCCATAGAAGCACACTAAAAGTTTCCTAGGTTGACAGAGTTAGGAATGTTGAGGTCCTCCGGCGAATGGGTAAAGGCCGAAAAGCGCTGCGGACCATCAAAATAAGAAAGCACCAGCATCCCGGATATATTATGAGAGGACCAAAGTACAGTCTTAACTAGTGATGATGCAACAAATATTACTTTCACGAATACGAATATCAAACCTACTATTCGGCGAATACGAATAATTCAACAAGGTAATATATAATACACCACGGTTCTTTTTTTACTAAGAGATTTAATAATTAAAATTTACCACCGGCAATTTTTTTTTAAAAAGCGCAACATTTGTAACTTCTCAGGCGTTGGGCGATTTCTTTTTGTTTGTTTGTTTGTACATTCCCAGTGGTCGAAAATAAATATCACTTTTTCACGCTTACGGGAGGTCATGTCATTAGATTTAATTTGAAATTATTTTATAAGAGTTAACACTTTTACACACAATGGAAATAAAATAGAATGAAAAATACGTATCAAAAAACAAAAACTTCATGAAATGAGCACCTAACCTTATTAATAACCCAACGAAACTAGATGAAAGAACTCATGTTATACCGTGAAACAAGTAATAATTGACAACTTGGGAACTCAACAAATCCATTCATTCAATGTAAGGGGAATCCCCGATAATAGAGTGCGTAGGTGTGTTCGGATATAAAGTGCACAGCCAAACCGTAATCTTAACTAACTTTTCATCCAGGGGAAAATAAGTGGAAAAACGTAGGAAGACGCCTCATCTCCACTTGAGGTATTACTCCAACGTATCTCGACTGAGTTATTCCTTGCGTGAATAGGGGTCGTGATCGCCATTATGATCGCCGACCTCTTTTAGGAGATGGTTCTATTATAAGAAGAATAAATACATATTTACTCCCTACCGTTTCGCAGCCCTGTGCCGGACATTGAATGGTTTTGTTCTGGATCGGCGGGGAGCAGCACAATCTTGCATACTAGCGTTAAAAAGTATTAACTTGGCGACGAACGAGCAGGACAAGTCTCATCCGCGTACACGTGCCACAACACAGTTTAATTATAATTTATACGTCACCAATTACGAAATCATTATTTCTTGATTATGTATTCCATTTCATTCTTTTTTATCCTCAAGGAATTACTTGAAATTAGCATTTAACTGCAGTGTAGCGATATTATTTATTTCGCGTTGCGGGTAATTTTTTTCCGGCACTATAAAAGTATGTTTCATATTGTTTTTCATTTGTTAAACGCCAACCTATTGCGGTTTTCTGGAATGATTTTTTTTTAGCTGCATCCGGTGAAAACCGCGACATATCATTCTTTGACCGACGAGTCCAATGTCCGAGACCGAGATATTACTTATGCGAATATTATTTAATAAGGAAGTGCGTCTTCTGTTTCGGTTCATCCTCAATCGCTACACGGGAGACCTCATTACAACTCGTTCACCCTGCCCAGAGGTGTAGTAGATTCCTGATTAAATTAATATAACGGCTGTCATTTGAAAAGAACTATGTCCCGACTAGCGTCAAAACAGTACCTGCGCGACGCGAAATGTTACACCGATGTCCGTGACTTCCGAGAACATTCCTAGAATGTTCTAGGCTCTTCTACTCCGTGGTCCCTCTTTCGGCGGCGGATTCCCGGTCTCGTGCCTCTCGGTTCACATTACTATGGTACGTTCGAGCCTCCCCCACCCCGCCCCGCCCACCGGCGGCCTTGCGCCGTCTAAAAACTAGTGCGATTCGCGATCCGCGGCCAGTTGATAAAAATATTCCGCCCGAGACGCACGGCCAGAGCGCCGTCGAGCATTATCAGCACACCGCGACTCGGTGACTCAACAGACGCCGATAACGTGTCGGGTGATGATTCAACATCCCGCGAGAACGAATCTCGTCCATTCATGCTAGCGGCGCCTACCTGCAGTTTTCGCGACCGGCAACACTAGTGTCTTGTGAATTTGAATTTGGAGCGAGCGCGCGTCCGACGAAGTTTTGAAAAGTTTGACGTCGCGTCTCCAGTGTCCATTGCGACCGCATTTGTTTTTGACGTTATTTTGAAGTTTTGTGCAACTTTCGCGTAAACATTCGAGGAGTTTGATGTCGCAGTTAGTTCCGTACACCCAGTTCTCGTTCGATTTGGATGACAACCTGATGTTCGCCACAATGTTTGACTGGAAGGCGGAAGACAAGAAACTGGTAAGAATATAATGAAATATGCAATCGAACATAAATTAGCGTGTTCGCGTCGGCGGGTTTGCTTATGTGTTTGTGAAATATTGGTAATTTTCATTCTCTTGACATGAATTTGAACTTTACCACTACTAAAGTGTGTATTTGTGTTTCACCTTTGTTGTAGGATATATTATTCATTGAATCATCGTTTTTCGTACATGTACGTACATAATTTACATTGCATTGCCGTAATTTCCGCTTTTATTCGATGTTTTTTGAGGAGTACGTTATGTTAATTATTTCTGCATTTATGTACTAATCAAGAGAGGAAGTAAATGATAAGAAAACACAAATCGACTTTATTTCCGGAATTAATAATTTTATTTGATAACGAAGTTCTCATTTCCAATCATTGATATCTGTGTAAGATCTCTTCGATGGCGTAATTTGAAAAAAGTGTTTTGTCAGTTATTTGTCTATTGTAATATTAAATTATTTATTTATTTTAATATAAGATAATTATTATATAATTGTTGGAAAGACGTAGTTATACGTTATACTTACTTTGAGACAGTCGTAAGTGCGATGTTAGCTGTTTGGTTGCATGACGTGTGTAATGTGTATAAAGCATGATAAAAAATGAGTGGTGTGTTTAAACGCGGGTTTTTTATGTGAAATAATCGTCGGTATCTTGATTGGCAGGGATCATAAAAAATGTCTACGTAAATTTTAACATACCTTGTTGTAATATTGTCTGTTTTAAACCATGTCAAAACCATTTATTAAATACATGTTATTAAAGTCACCACGCGTCTACACTGCAGATAGTGTATGAGTATTTGAAAATCGAAACTAGTCTAACGCCATGAACTAGGTACAGGTAGGTACCTATTTTTCTGGCAAATTACAGAAAACTGTTTTACTAATGGAACTAATGGAAAGGGGAATTAAAAAGAAAGAATTCAAATAACATGATGTTGGTAGGTATATGAAACTTTTATATTTCGTGATTATTATTACATTATGCAATGTGTCAAATGTGACAGCTTAGATTCCATTGTAAATGGTTTTTGTGTCTATTACAATTCAAATACCTTTATATGATTTATTTTTTTTTTAATTTATTAAAAATTATTTTAAAAAATTAAATTAAAAAAAACTATATATGATTTAATTTTTTTCTCTATGTGATGTGAATTATAATATGATTTGTTTTTATCTCCATCTGAAGTGAATTTGTACTTTATAATTATAATTACTTATTATACACTAATTAATAACTAAATTTCAAAAACAGTACAGGTAGTTGCTTTAGAATAGACTAGTCTAGTTAAGCAACTACCTTTACCTTTTCTATGTAATAAATAATTTAGAATAAATAAAATCAATAAATAAATAATAAATTAATTTTTAAAATGGACTTAAGTACAATTTGAAACCAGACAATGGATTTAGGTTGCTTTTGAAATATAAGCATTTGGATTAAGTTTCATTATGAACTGCAAGGAAATAAATATATTCACTTAAATATAATAATTATTGTTAGTTTATGAATGTAAAATATTTAAAAGAATTTCTGTACAATGAAGATAGGTAGGTACCTACTCACATTTTGTTCTAATGAATTTGGATATAGGTTTGTTTTGAAACTCGCGCTGATATTTAAAATGTCGGAATGAGCTTAGAGAACGGATGGAACGAGTGAAAAGAATATTAATATTAAATACCTAATCAATGATAATTTCAATACATTAATATTGGCCCTGGTTGTTAGTAATGCTGAAAAGAATGTTAAGATTTCTCTTTTAAAAATTCACATTATATTCGTTGCGACCGGTGGTATATGCAAATTTTTACAACTCGATAATATGTATAGGTATTTATAATAAAAACACTAACTGGAAAGCTCGTCCAAGGACGTGAATGTAGCTAAATATTATAGTTTAATTTATTTTTCGGTGCGTACGTGCCTCTGAATGCGAACGTCAGCATACCTATCTTCATTTGTTTTAAACCTGCTTGCCAAAAGTAAATTATTTTAATTAATAATGCGAGTACCTACTTATGGCACATGCCTGCCTAGTTTGTTGCAATTGCGTTTCTGCAACGTCATTGTCTTACTTACCTGTAAATTTTTATGTTCCTGTTTTACGTTTAAAAAATAATGTAATAATTACTTTTATCGGAAATATACATGTGTATAATATATAGTAAAAATATAGTTTATGGCGTTTTTTTTTGAATTTGTAAAAGAATACATTTTCTTCATTTGTACATTATTTCATACTAAGTATACAGGGTTATTTGGAAAACATTAATATCCTCGCAGGACTATATTCCTGCTTTGATTATGAGTCGATAATGTTCAAGCTGCCCTGACCTAATATTAATAGTTATGGAGTTATGCAATATCAAAATTTGCATTTATTCAATATTTCTGGCTTATTTCTTACAAAACGTTAAAATATCATTACAATAAATTAGTCGATTACGAAAAATTCATTTGTTTTAATACAAGTTAAATAAAATGATAAAAAATGCAAAAATTCGAATTGGAATTCAAAGGTTTTTATTATTTTATTTGACTTGTATTAAAGCGAATGAATTTTTGATATTCGATATAATTTACTGTAATGATAGTTCAACGTTTTACGAAAAATAAGTCAGAAATATTGAGAAAAAAATGCAAACTTTGATGTCGCATATCTCCATAACTATTGGTCATGGTTGCTTGAACATTTTCGACTCATAATCAAGGCAGGAATATAGTCCTGCGAGGTTATTAATGTTTTCCAAATAACCTTGTATACATGTCATTTCGTCTTGAAATACTTGCAAAAGCACACAATTTTCATAATATCATGTTGATTTTTGTCTAATTGTGACATCTAAGGTTACAACAAATATATCTTCAAATCTAATGCATACACAAACACTTCTGAAGCTTTACGTAATTTCTATCAAAAACATGGGTCTGATCAGCTGAAAACATAAAACATGGCCGTGGATGCATCTCTGATAACAGATACGAACAACACTACAGAAGAGATTCAGAAGCGCATATCGCTGCTATTTGCGTCTCCAAAATCAAATAAAATCCTGAGTGCTGTCCAAAAACACTGTAATATTATTGTACGCCCATCGACCAGTGCTCACACGCGCAGATAGGACGTGGGCACTAACTAATAGAAACGAGCAAGCACTGGACGTTTTTAAAAGGAAAATTTTGAGGCGTATATTTGTACCGATTCTAGACTAATTATCTGAATATTTCGTTTAAGGAGCTAAACGTCAAGAAATTCATAACAAATCGGTGTTTGGGTCATGTCGAGAGAATGACAACTAGAAACAAATAGATCCCTGCTGAACACAAGACCAAAAGAGCTGAGCTTAGAATAGCAAAACTAAGATGAACTGATAACATATCCAAAGACATCTGTCTCAGAGATCTAGAAATGGAGAGAGCTGATGTAAAACCTAGATCAGTGGAGGAAGACTCTTGAGGAGGCCAGGATCCACTAGGGGCTGTAGATCCAAAAGTGATGATGACGATGATGTAAGCATACACGTAACAAATTTCCACCAGAAGCCAGCCACCAAACATATTGTATGTTTTTGTATTAGCAGAACGATCAAGTGCTACAAATAACCCCGCCTTTGGTGTATTTTTATTATATATTTGATTTACATTTTCTTTGCTTTTCGACACGTTCTAATTCGGAACAGAAAACGCGGTGGAATCTTTCGTGGAATTCAGTGGTGCGCGCGGTGCGTGCGCGGCGACAACCTGTTTCCTCAGACTTTCCTGCTTCGCGGGTAGCCACCAGCTACCGGAATGACTAGGTATTCCGGTTCTTATCCGACGGATGATAATGCCGCATCACTGATGCTCGTGCGTCTGTCGTGCTCCCGAATCGAGCGGAAAAAATACTGTCATTATCAATTTAATCTATGGTTTTGATACATACACAACCCGCCTGTGAAAATGCGACATTCCCAGCTAGCAGACGTATATTTGCATTTGTTAAAAGCATTTGTTCAAACTACGAAGTGCTTAGCACGTGATCATTTCGTCATTTTACATGATTATTACGTAAGCCGACATAAAAACAAGATTGTAGATAAAAATAATTATAATATTATAATCTTGATGAAGTTTTATTATGCCGTGTTTCTACGAGCTTTCTGGCCGATGTTTTGAATCCCATTGCAGGGTCCATCATCAGGGCCGATGACCCTGCAGTGGGATCCGAAACGTCAGCCAGAAATGTCGTAGAAATACAGCAGAATACCTCAGAAAATTCAAACATGAAAATTCTGAACGGCCGTAAAAACACAAGAACAGTATTAGAAGAGTAGGGAAGAGAAGAGTATTAGAAAATTTGAGATGTGCCTAATAGATAAGACCATTGAACTTTGATAGTTTCAAAAGTGATAATAAACATATTAAGACGTGTGCAGATGTAACAAACGCAAATAAACTATTAAATTACTTATTTTAAATATAGATTTACTGACATTTTCACTACTGCAGAAAATGTTATTTTTTTCATGGGTTTCTTATAGTTTTGATGTGTGTAATATATATAATATTGAATTGCCAATTGAAATTGTGACGTCATCATTTCAACCCCAACACTCCAATCTTTGCTCTGCCTAAGAATAGAAATCAACATTTGTTTTGTCAAAGTATTAGCAGTAACAGTGAAAATTAGGAGTTTACATCGAAAGCAGTCCCGCCGAATTATGCACCATTGTTTCCGCATTAAGGATACAGTTAAACTTTCTGCTCCGTTCTCGGTAATGGTCTTTCTAATGTTTATTTGTGACCTGTGTAATATGTTCGGTAAACAGGAAACATAGCGATAATATAGTACGCTCTTTCCCGCCTTAATTCACTCCAAAGTGACCGCTTTTGGCAGCCATTGTTAGGAGGCAAAACTCGATTCTGATTTCGTTATCATTTCCGTATCCTTTTCGACAGATTTATGGGTCAGATCTTGCCAAAGTAAGCATAACTGTCGGCTTTTGTGTCGCGCAACACTATTACAAGCAAGAATAACATTATATTATGATCATTGATAACGGATAACATTTATTGCTTATCATTTTCTGTTTTTCTTTTTAAAAATAATACTGCAAAATTTTACGATATTGTTTCTTATCAAATGTATTGGGAAAATACCATGAATCATTTTTTCTTATCTATAATTAATAATATATTTTTAGAAACCTTTCTTTACGATTTTATTAGAGTCAAATGTTATGCTTCATCAAAATGTCTAATAAAAACATATGCGTCACAGGCACGTAAGTATTAATAATGTCATTTTAGTGGCCACGCCTTTTTACTCCCTTTCTTTTAACTCGTAGCGTCTGCTTGCTTGCTTGTCTGACGAAGAAACTTTGGATCGATTTTTAACCCTTTTCCCGTGATCAAATCGAGCTGAAACTCTGCAGGCAGACTCGTGGCGACGCGACGATAAAAATGATCTGACAAATTTGCGTTTTAAAAAAATTAATAATTATAGTATAATTTTATATTTTTAGAAATTTTAATGTTTTTTTTTTCAAATTGGAATCATTCTATATGAGTAATTAGCCCGACGCGAGTATAGACACGAAACCCGATTCAAAGCGAAAGCGAGTATTGTAAAAATTGGTTTTTATGGGTTAGTTTTTTAATCGTTCTTATGTCAATTTTCTTTATTTTCTTTCGTTGATTTAGTCTCTGAGTTACTCTGAGCGGTAAAGCACCGGTGTTTTAGACTTTAGACCACTTCTTTTTTTTTTGATAAATCATAATTTCAGCATTAAAAAAAATTCTTTAGAAACCACCAATCTGCCCCCATCCATCAAAAGCTTTCTTGTCTCGTTCTAAAATGGTAACAATAATTCGTCATTGTTCTGCGCGCGGGTTAATCAAACTCCCTATATTTTATTTATTAATCTGTTAGCTATCCCGGGTTAGACCTAATATTTAATACCTGCATATCGCTAAGTGGATTATTTAATTCTGCAGACATTTGCATATAATACAATTATCTGCGCAAGTAAAATCAATATGGCGCTGCCCGTTTCGATTGTTCGCGCACGTGCAACGTGAGGGCGGGCGGAAAAATCTCGCGTCTCGCAATGTTGCATTTCGAATGCGCGCCCAGTCGAGCACGTGTCCCGCGGCTTATAAGGCGACATCCGGAAGACAACGCTGAGCAATCATTCTTATCTCAAGGATATCGATTAGAAAAGAAAAACGCGGTCATTGTGTACCGTAACTGGAATTTTGATTAATGCAATGCAGTATTTGGGTCTCTGTATTATTATTCCTACATATTTTGTCAAGCCCGTGAATGACCTAACTAATTATGTTAATTTAACACAAAAAAAAATATTTTGGCGCGAAAACTGCGTTATAATTTTTACTTTTGTGTATAGCTTTATGGGATATTCTGCCGTGTATATGTGACCTCTCTGACCCTGCAATGGGATCCGAAACGTTGGCCAGAGAGGTCATATATACACGGCAGAATATCCCAGAAAACTATACACAAAAGATTCTGAACGGCCGTGAAAACCTAAGGACATTTTTAATTTTTACCTTCACCATAAAATGTTTTATTTTCATATTTATTTCATAAAGATTTTTACGACTCCAGGTAACGATTCCAGTACCTCTCACATACAAAGTGAGCGCTCTACCGCGTCCTTAATTAGCTGTCATGTCAAATTGTCGTTTTTAAATATAATGCTTTTTTACACATATGATTGTTACGTGATTATTCTCCCCGTCTAAAATATTATTGTTATATGAATTAATTATTCATATTAAAAAAAAAACAATATGTAGTTCTCTTTTAACATCCCCCAAAAAGTAGAACGATAGAAGTAGCGAAAAATTCTTGTCATTTTTATGAGGGTCGCTGATGGACTGTTTGTTATACATAAAACTTTATGAGTATTAAATATTTTTGTAAACACCAACGACAAAAAATGTGTAAAAAATATAATCTATGCAAACTTCGTATGATATCGCGTTTTTTTATTAATATTTCCTGTCATTGGTAGGAATTCCAAGTAAAATAAATCATTATTTACGAAATTACAATAGGATTTTCAGAAAAAAATCTGTTGTTCTGTCGCATTTCTTGGAAACCTATTACGTTACGCCACAAATCGATAATAATATTCTCAGCTGTGTAAATGACCGAATTTGTTGGAAACTTGTACTGTAAGAGGTCTACGAAAAACAGTAAGTGCTTGCTTCAAAGCATTGCTTTCTAGATTGTAGATAACTTTGACAAAGGATAAAGAAAGAAAACCCATTTTCGCTGGTCGGTCGTTATTCGTTATCGCTTTTTAAATTAGGAGTTGCCTACTGAATTTGTTAGTTTCCGGAACCCCACGAGTTTAATTCAGTAAATATATTTTATTTTGTGGCTTTAGATTTAATTTTGACTTCCAATCTTATTCTAAACTATCAGTTTATGCCCTTTAGGGAGAGGAAAAATGGGGGATGTCCGATTTACGCAGGTCCTAGATTGCAATTTGGAAAGGATTGCCCTCAATAAAACATATTTTTATCACGGGAAGAGGGTGGGTGGGCCATGAGGAAGGCGGAGGATCTGTTTTGCGCAGAGTCCTGAAGAGTAGCAATGCAAAATTTAGTTTACATCGATTGATGGGTGTAGGATTGTATGGAGAACAGTTTTATATATGTAGATCCAATGTCGTCACGATTTCGCTATTTAAAAAAATACTATATTTAAGTGATAATTGTCGCGTCGACCTTATTCTCAAACTAGTTCACGCTCAAGACCCTGTTTGGCTTGTAAATGGGTACCCGATAACTTTTAAACCCATCAATATCGTTCAAATCGTCATGGCAATTGCGTCATCAGTTGGCGATGACGATGCCATATTTTATCTGGGCGCCACCTGTGCAAAGCGCTCGGAACTTGAAACCGGACAGGTTCTCGGGAAAACTCTTCACTGCCGGAACTCGGAACTCGCGCCTCTCATGATAATATCTCACGTAATACTTCCACCTATTTGTGTCGTATGTAATTTCCTGTCTGTTATTTAATATGTCTAGTTTATATCGCTTTTTCTGTTTGCGTAGGAGCACTAATAATTGTACCATCTCTAAAGAATCCAGATTGAATATTTGCCTCTTCCGATCTTTGCTTTTTGATATCCCGATTTGTCCCTGTCAGCTGTTTCTCGTATCCTGTTTCGTATTTGCTTTCATCTAGCCCGAAGTCTTCTCCGATTTCTTCTACCCGTGCAAGTTGTTCATTGTTTGTTCCATCTGTATTCCACTCACCACGTGTCGTTCATTGCCATTTCTGTTCGAGCCCCTTTAATATAATATCAATCACTCGAATATTTTCATTGCTCTTTGGATGACCAGTGTCTACGTCTAGTGGTGTCCAGGTTTAATTCATAGATTCATAATTAGAGGGACGCATTGTTCAAATATTTTCATCTTCATATCTTCGAACAAAATGGTTTTGCCAAGATTCAAAGTTTTATATATTATTATGGGGATTGCAACTATCTGCAATAACTAATTTATTCGATTTTCACTGGAAAAATCCATCTCTAGACGAACTGATAAACAGCCTCAAAATATAGGGTGTCTCGTAGCTCATAGTCAAATAAAAAATTGTTAAAACTATATATTTTCAATTTTTGCAAGGTTTTATCATTTAATTGGACTTGTATTGAAGCGAATGAATTTATCATAATCGATATAAGTTACTGTAATGATTGCTCAACTTTTTACAAAAAATAAGTCGGAAATATTGAAGAAAAGAAAAACGATCAAGCCTTATAGTAGTCGCATATAATGTGTAACATTTGACATCTCACAATTAAAAATATCAATTGAGCAGCGACAGAAATTAACCTCAAAATTTAAAAAATCTAAATATGAAAATATTTATTCGAATAATTATTCATTATTACTCACATACATTTTTTATCAATGATCTGCATTTTTTTCAGACACTTATTATTAAAAATTAATTTATAAATACATTTATATTAATATATTTATTGATTAGTAAATACATGTAAAGAAAATGTATGTGCATTTTTTTGATATTGTATTTTGCATTTTGTATGGTTGCCTGAACATTTTCGACTTAATGGCAGGAATATAGTCCTGCGAGGGATATATTAATGTTTTCCAAATAATCCTGTATAAATTATCATCAAAACTATCTTGAATGTATTGTACATCCAGATAAGGCGACACTGAATTCCTTTTTACACTACATACTCGCGTGTATGAAATTTCGTAAAGCGAGAATATCCCAATCAAGGAGTGTGAAGCGGACGGTTCGTTGACCCATTTAAAAGTGCATCAACGTGCTCTTCCTTAATGTGGTGTGATCCTGGACGTTGCCCCTGGAGAAGTGCATGCATCAAATGTGCCGCGTGTTAATTTTTGCACGTGTGGGCGTCTGTAACAACGGATGCACAAAGATTTTCACCATAAAAGTTTCTTTGACGTATATGGGTATTGAGACTACTGGAAGTATTGAATGTGCTTATTATTACGTCCGTAAAGAAAATCGGGTACAATAAATAGTTGTGGTTATGTAAATATTTTGTGTGTGTATTTTTTCTACGTACAGTACACTGAAAGCAATGGAATTTGACATGATTTTAATTTGTTTGAAAACGGTTGCTCACCATGTTACTTTATGCATGTAGGTACTAGGTATATTCTCAGGTTTTCACGCGAAAATAGGTACATATTGCAATTTTCCATATGAATGTTGTAATTTTCGAACATTACAATTTTTAAAAGCGTTAAAGATAAGTTTGACATTTTGGGTGCTAAATAAAATATCTATTCACCACGATAAAAATTATAGATAGTGTATTTCTAAATGAGTAGCTTGTTTTTCTTGTGGTTAAGACTCTCGCCTCGTGATCTTTAAAGGTCGCCGGTTCGAACCTCACTCCAGACCAGCAAGTCAGTCCTATTTTCATAGCACAAGCGTTTAGCTTAGTTTGAAAATGATAAGAATATTGATGAGATACGTATTCCGTGTTCGCATCGCTATTTTAAAAATATATATATATATTTATGTCCCTACAATGTTCACCAGATATTAAACATAACGATCGTTTATAAAGTGGTTATTTTCCAAGCGAAAAAATAACCAGAGAAGTTTTGCGAAAAACTCTTCGCATCGCTGATTTTCGCTTGCATTTCCGACCAATCGCCTTAATTTTGTTTGAATCCTTTTTAGCTGTCCGTTTACGATCTAAATAATTAGGCTTCAAGCATAGTGATTATAATAAATCAATCTCTTTTTTAACCTTGGGAGCCGAATCACTTCCACACTTTCAATGTTAGGCGGCAAAAACGCCGCAACCGATTGTCTATCGTCGCACATTATCCGTTTGACCAATCAGGACAGTTCGCAAACAACTTTCATCGCTGAATTGGCCTACTTAACGCAGTGTCAATATGACCCCGCCGATTTGTAGGTCTGAAATTGTTCCGTGGATGCCGCCTGCAAGCGGTTGACAATCAACTCGGCTCCTCGTGTGACAGTCATGGTTAAACCGTTATTTAAACCGGTTATTTTCGGTACAGTTATTTGGAATTTGTATCTGATTGTATCGATGATTGATATAATTTCTATCTGGTACCGATGGTTACCCGTCAAATTGCAAAAAATCACTTGCCAATCATCGACGCAATCAGATGCAAATCTTAAATAACGGTTAGTGTGTCGCCGGTTAAAATAACATCACTATCGTGTGATGTTGGAGCTATCGTTTATCCTTCAAATAAGTTTTACAATCAATGCCACCTCTATTTATTGGCCTTGCATCTATTGCATTTGCGGTTGCGGTTCCTCCATACTCGTTGCATAATTGGATAGTTGCAGCGTGTCCTGTACCAGTTTATTAGCGCCATGTTGCCGGTTTTGCCGATGCATAATTTGCACCAATTTTTTGGTCGTCATGAGGAATTATATAGAATTTTTACCCGCTTTTTCGCAGACAAAAGAACTGATTATTATTTTGTATATGCCATATAAGTTACTGTAATGATAGTGCGCCTTTCTACAGAAAATAATTTAGAAATATTGAAAACAAAATTGAGATCTTCGATGTCGCTTATCTCCGTAACTGTCGACATTTCACCCAAAGTGTAAATAATATTTTCTACTCAAAATTCAATGCAGAAGACTCACCCAAAGTATTATTTTGTACTGTAGTCCTTTTTCCTTTGGTATTTTTTGATCAATCATATTTCCACGTATGTTCGTAATATTCGTCGTTTTCATCCCCTAAATTCCAATACACAAGTGTCTCATAGCTAGTAGCAAAGACTGGGCGAGTCTTTTTAATTCAATTTTGAATGGAAAATATTCTTTACACTTTGGATGAAATGTTACCGAGACATCAAAGTTTGCATATTTTTTAAAAATATTTCTGGGTTGTTTTTTTGTAAAACGTTAGACTATCATGAATATGATCGAATTAAAAAAAAATCATTCGCCTTGATATTCGACTTGTATTAAAGCGAATGAATTTTTAACATTCTATATAAGTTACTGTAGTGATAGTTCAACAGAAAATAATTGAACAATATTGAAAAAAACTATTGATATTAGAGACATTGTTGCTTGAACATTTTTGACTCATAGTTTAGTTAGCAATCTAACATTAAAGTATTATGGACTAGTTATGTTACATCCTGTATAATTGTAACACAAATTTAGCACATAGAGTAGAGTTTTGTATATACATTATACAAATCTACATGTCTCCGGCGATTTTTACGGCTGTGTCTTATAAATTATTTTTTCGGCATACATACAATACAGACATCAGCGATGATTCTGATCAATTCGGATAAGGTGCCCTATACCCACTATAAACACGTTGATATGATGGATGTACCGTATTGTCGAAGATGATGAATCTGATCTACTAAATTAATTAACTGCCCGTTATGGTGCCGCACGGCAACGGGATCAATCCTCCGTCGCGAGATGTGACTGTCCCTCCTTTAACCTTTTAACCCTCGCTCCCGAAGCATAATTTCCACCAGCGCTCCCCGCTCTGCGGATCTTACGTAAGGTCGTAATTGAAGTCAATTGGTGAGCATTAATTATTATCGTGGTTTGCGGGCGCGGGGTCAATCGGCCGGATGCACCACTTGACTCCGCCGAAGATGCTGGATGCAGTTGCGCCAAGATGCCATCTCGTGGGCGGAGAGCGGAGAGCGGCCCGTCTCCTCGTGCCTTTCGTTTCAGCGCTGGAATTTAATTAGTCGGCGGACGAGGCTGTCTCGCAAATGGCGGGCAGGCGAGAAGACTTGACTGCGTTGTGCGCTCCGTGGCCGTTGGTGTCCGCGGCCCTGCAACACCATTTTCGAAAAAAAATGTTTTCAATGTGGAGAATATTTTAAATGCGTAACGAACGAAGTGGACGAATGACTTGCAGGTGATCCGCGACAGCAAAACACCGAGTACAATATTGCACAAATTTTGACAGTAATTACAGGTGATCGGCCCGATTCTGAAAATAACAATGTCTGGATCTTTAAGATCTTTATCCCAACACTTAATAGACGATAATAAAAATTAAAAATGTCCAGAGCGGATTTTGTAATTCTACGGCTCAAATACACTGTATTAAAAGATGATATCAGAAAGATTCTTTCTTACAAACGTATTAATTTCTTCATCCACAGTGTCCAGATGAAATATCATGGCTAAACTTGTCATGACCGCGTTCGGCGTTACCGCGTATTCAAATCTTCCCATCTTGACGTTTTTTGACAGATATGTCTGGATCTTTAAGGTCTTTATTCCAACACTTAATAGACGATAATAAAAATTAAAAATAAACGAGACATAGCTTTATGTCGGTGTTTGTTTCTGTAAGTTTCTATATGAGATAGATATAGAGGGAGGGAGAAAGATGTAAATTGTTATCTGTCAAATGTCATGATGGGAAGATTTGAATACGCGGTAACGCCGAACGCGGTCATGACAAGTTTAGCCATGATATTTCATCTGGACACTGGGTGAAGAAATTAATACGTTTGTAAGAAACAATCTTTCTTATTTCATCTTTTAATACAGTGTATTTGAGCCGTAGAATTACAAAATCCGCTCTGGACATTTTTAATTTTTATTATCGTCTATTAAGTGTTGGGATAAAGATCTTAAAGATCCAGACATTGTTATTTTCAGAATACGGATGATTGAATATGACAGGATCCTTCAAATCTGCGCGCTCCGTGCGCGTCGGTATTTAAACCCTCCCCTGAGACGGGCGTCCCATTACACACACATATTTATCCCCGTGTGTCCCGATTCTGTCATGCTCACAGCGTCACATTAAATAAAGTGGGCTGTGTTGTATCTAAATAAAAAATTGAGTGGTACGTCACTCATTTGTTTATTTGTATATTTTTAATGAGTTAAAAAAATAAAGCTAGTACACGTAACTTTTTAAAAACGTAAAATATCGCAAGGTTACCAGATCATGATTATATATTAAACATATATTTCACATATTGTATATCACTTAACCTATGAAAGGTAGTGAGACTCGTTGCTTCTTTCACATTTTCATTAAACAGTTAATTAAACAATTTGAAACCTATAGTATAAACCATTTTGCGTTGCTGCCAGTTTAGTTTGTGGAAGTCTAAAATCCCACCGACTTCTCGTATGATAACCTTGAATCTCAAAATTATATTATATATATGTTTATTCATACGCGATGGAACTAGGTACCTAATCGGGTTTTGATTATATCGCAAAACTAGGAAATTTTGTATAATTTGTTGGTTTGCTGTCATTAACATAAGCTGCTTTACATCTTAAAATAGCCGCCATGGCGTTTGTAGAACAATGTAACAAAGAATGTAGGTATTGTTTGATTATTGTAAAAATAAGATAGTCTAATCGTCTTATCCTATCACAGTCGATCATATTCCGTATTTTCAAAATATCGACTATGAAAATAAGCTCAGCTTTGTAACCTAGCCGAAGCTAATGCTTTCGTAAATTTGAAAGAAAACTGATAAAGTATCCTCCCAATACGAATTAAACAAATACGAATTAGGTAAATCATGTTTTTCTAACCTTTTAGTTTTTAACTTTCGAATTATTATACTATTCTGCATACTTCTCCATATGAACTTTGTTTTTCTCATTTTTCTTTTACACATTTTGAACTTCCGCAATTTATTACAGTAATAAAACCTATGGTTACGTTTTTAAAGTCTCAAACAGTAGATCAACAATGGCTGTTCATAATAATACACATTTTTTTTTTTTTAAAATAGGGATGTGAACACGGAATACGTGTCACATCAATATTCTTACTATTTTCAAACTAAGCTAAACGCTTGTGCTATGAAAATAGGACTAAGTTGCTAGTCTGAAGTGAGGTTCGAACCCGCAACCTTTGGATCACGAGGCCAGTGTCCTAACCACAAGACCAACAAGCTACTCATTATAGTTGCTTTGAAAGTTTCCCTAGAAGTTTCTAAAAAATAGACACGTCGTAGGATGGGTTAACATTTATCGCGTCAGCAAATAAGCCTTATATATATATTTGTCGCTTTTCGTAATATACGGGCTTTTGTTTTTTGTCACATCTTTATTACCGTAATTTGGTCGGAAGTTTCACAACAATATTACAAGTAGTAAAAAAAAACTGGCGTTTTTTTACTATCACGGTCAGACACACGCCATTACGCGATGACGCACATTGTTTTCGCTGGAAGAGCCAATAGAAAGTCGCCTCGGCCCGCTCGGCGGCGGGGCGGGGGGGCTGCGGCTGGTATTTCTCAGGAATCCGAGTGACGTCACGCGCTGACGTCATCGCCGCTGACGTCACCGCCGCAGTTCGCGGTCCCGCGGCTAGAGCGCGCCAGCCGGAGCGTTTTCCGCGCTTCGCATTATTTCATTTAAATCTCGAACGGCGCGAACTTGGATAAGCGATACATTATTGCGCGGTAAATTCGAGATTGGAATGCGATCCTGTTCTGTGGGCGA
>JADDOH010010984.1:0-66381 GCA_016648135.1 Agrypnia vestita | reverse complement strand
CCTTCTAGACTCACCGACACAGTCGTCGCGCCTATTTTGAAACAATCTGAATCATTTGCGGCCTTCCCATAACAAAACAATGTGCTAGAAAGAATATTTTCGTCACCCACTCCCACCTACGCTCAGCCACCCCCACCAAACTCGCACATTTTAAATGGGACACTAAGGGCTATCCACCACTAGTACCCCCACACGTTGTGTGTAGATATCTGGTTGTGAAGGGAAAAGTTGGCGTATAGGGAAACGCGGGTTTCTCTTTTACTCCATATATATAATATATATATTATATATATATAAATATCAATATATATATAGATAGAGATATAGATATATATATATCTATCTATAATATATATATATATATCTCTCATCTCTCGCTATATATCATATCTCTCTCTCTACTGTTAGTTCTACTACTTTGGGGGTAACCCGCGTCAAATTCTGGTCGTCAGGACCAGTCGTGTGTCCCAAAGTGAACGTGTGTTTCAGATTTGATACTATAACGGTCGCTGGCTCTTGCTCCTTTTTTGATTTTTCGCTCCTCAATTCTTTTTGCTGATTCAAATCAACTCAAATGCTGATCAAAACATTTTTGCTGATAGTATAACTGTTTATAGGACAAAGCTGATACAATTATTTACATCTCAACGAAATGGAAATGGACAATAATTTTTTCTATTTTACCTTTAACTATTATTATTTGTACCTTTAACTTTATTATTATTTTATCTGTCTTATGTTTTTCTGTATTATTATTATTACCTTTTAACTATTATTATTGTAACTTTTAACTGTATTATTATTTTAACTGTCTTATGTTATTTTTTAAAAAATTATTCTGTATATTTGTAAAAGCCCACAAGGGCGTAAAATAAATAAAAAAATAAAAAAATTTAGCGCGCGCTTATTCGTCTGACGAACGCTAGATGGCGCTCGCGGCCTCGCACACGTGTCGTCCTATCCTCCGAATCTGGCCGGCCGCGGCGCCCGATGAAAGCGAGCGGCCGCTTTGAAGACGCCGCCGGTGGGCGCGGAGCTGCCCGGGCAATTACGGCGGCTGATGGGCCGCCGATAGCGGCTGGGTTCGGCCCCAACTGGGCCAGGTGGAGCCGACTACCGAATTCTCCGCGCGCAGCGACACGCGACACCGCGCGACTCGGCCCGGTCGCGCCGACTCGGATTGCGGTCGGCGACGGCCGAACTGTGAACCTAAAAAAATATTACCTACCGCACCGTGGAGCCTCTACTCCTGCATCTTTGTAACAATTTATATGTTTAGGCGGACAGCGTGTCAATTAATACCTCTCAATATGATAATCATGCAAAAAAATGTCAAATTACGTTTCCTATCTCTGAAAAACATACAAGAGAAAACCAAATACGCCCACAAAATGACCACTGACATGTGACAGACTATGCTCTTCAGCTTCGAAGACAGTCGAAAATCGTCTGGTCACAAAATCTTCACAGATATCTTGAGAAGTCTTTGATAGTTCTTCCACGTCACAAATAACACGCGAAAGAATATAAACTGGTGAAATATGATCACAGCATTTACTAATCAATTATCCGTCATCCGATGCGAAAAAATGCACGTTCCAGCAGAAGAAAAACGTGAGCAATTGTTTTTCTTCTTTCAAAAATTCGGAGGCAAAATTCAAATATGTCTCTTCACGCCGTGATGGCGCGGGCGCAGTTTCATTTGAACTCCAGGTGCGCAGGCTGACTAACGACATCTAGCGTCGATTTGTTAGCTCCACAGAAGCAGCGGCATTTTTGACATAATATGGAAAATCAAATATGCCTCCAGGAAATGTTCAAGGTTTTCAATAGTTATTAAATTAATTATCATTTTGAGAGGTATATACATTTGTCTGTTATGTGGCCTTACCAATCTTATTGTATTATAATTACGCTAAAAACGTTGCAACCGTCTCCAGATTTTAATTATTATCAGTTAAAAAAACATTCTAGCGTACCTTAAAAAAGATTAAAAGACATCGAAATAAGAACAAACTAACAATAAAAAAAACATACAAACTTACAAAAATAAAACGTAAACACGAAAATTAAATGTTTTAATAATATTTTTTTTGTGCTGGTACCTAACTGATGATCGATACCATTTAACCTAACCTAACCAAACCTAACCTAACTGACGATCGATACCATTTAAAGCTTTATGACATTGCCGTAAGTATGTTTTCATTTTCATCTTTAATGATCCTACTTTTTTTAGCTTAAACTTTTGCTTCAATAATACATATTTATTTTACATTTTTAAACATTTATTACTATTTACATGTTTAAAGAACTGCAAATGTTGTGATTTTATGTTTCAGGTCATTTTCTCCGTATTCAAATATATATTTTTTTCAGGATATTTAGTAAATTATACTTTTGTCATACAGCAGATACGATTGGCCGCAAAGCGGCCGACGTAGGCTCCCGCGGAGCCTAGCATACACGAAACGGCCGATGTGAAGCGGCCGTCATTACTAACAGTCATTACTTACCTGCTAGTGCATACTAATTATTTAACATATACACTAGTATACGCCTGAAAACTATTTTCAATTTTTTAATTCCTTTTATATTAAGAATATTTTGAGTTTGTCCAAATTTAATCATTTTAAGATTCGGTGAAGGTGCTTTCGCGGTGGCTGGACCAAAGATACGGAACAAACTACCTAATAAACTGAGACAAACAGACAGCTTACCACAGTTCAAAAAACAACTTAAGACGCATTTATTTAGACAATCCTATAAGAACCTATAGAATCTGACCACAACAACGCTAGCTAATGTTTTCCACTCCTATTGTGCACTCCGCGAAAACACCTAATTCTTTCAGGCGCTCCCAACTATTATAGTACTCAATTTTAATTCCATTTCTTGTATGCCAACTAGTGAAAAAGTAATAGTAAATAAGTTTTTTCTTTTCTAGCAGTAAGTTGTTTTGTAAGATAATATTTTTTCTGTGTAAAGCGCCCTTGAGGTGAGTATTCGCGAAAACGGCGCTAAATAAGTTATCCAATTATTATTATTATTATTAAATCAATTGTTGCGTGCTAATACTTTTCGTATTTTTTTTCTACCCACTTCCCCTGTTACCACTCTTACGTACCCACTTCCCATTGTTATACTCATGTTATACACAACAACACCAGTCTGGTTATAATCTGCCATAGCGTTGGTGCATCTTTTGCTTTGTGTAATTTAATTACGAAGCATCTGCTGTCCTAGTGACAAAATAATAAGGAATTATCTCTACCTTAAAACAAAGTGAAAATTGTGTCTGTGTTCGTATATATAACAAACATAACATTTGATTGGTGTCCTAGTGACATAATAACAAGTAATTATCTCTACCTCAAAACAAAGTGAAAATTGTGTCTGTGTTCGTATATATAACAAACATAACATTTGACTGGTGTCCTAGTGACACAATAACAAGTAATTATCTATACCTTAAAATGAAGTGAAAATTGTGTCTGTGTTTGTATACTTATATAACAAATTAAACATCTGACTCTATATCGAAACTAGAAACAATAAAAGTTATGTGATTTTTTCCAATATATAAGAATTACAGTCCACTTTAAATAAACTTGTGATCAATCACCGAGACGACATACTGTCTACGAATGGATATAGCATATATTAAAATTAGATAATTAATTGATAATTACAAAGCAAGAAAGCTGCTTATTAATATAATAGCGACACTGAAATTCTTCAAAGTTTATAAATTCTAAAATAAAAAGAAGTCTAGACTAGATAAATTTTAAAGTAAATTTTGAATATCATTTAAAAATTGAGTTGGATTAAATATATCCGTTACTGTATACGGGTACATACAGTACAGAGAGAGACAATACAGTGACGTAGTCAATTTTATTTATTTACTTTTTTACGAAGAAACTGTCAAATCATACTTTGTCTATCAATGCGTAGACGCCACAACTTTGATACGATAATGGTCGTTCTTAAAAACGAAAGACCAAATAATCGTAGGTATATTTACAATTTTAACTAATGCATGACCGTTTGTTCGTAAATTTTTTTCAACCATCCGTAAAGCATCGCACTATTTTATTTCTCTTGTCTATGGTTTTAGAGCTATCAGAAACAAGCACAACCCAAAATTTTTCTAATTTATTCTTCATCAGACGAACTTGAATACAATAATATTTCGACACACTGATTACATATACCAATTGATTGTCTTTCTTAAATGGAAAGAGGTCTATTCGATGGTGCACGCAGGGTGAGATGTACCACTTACTTATAATCAAGTATAATATGGTAATGCTAGCGTAAATATATATCCACCCTGGCATGTATACACTCTGGCACGTATCTACCCTGGCAATGCCGATGTACTGATGGTTGCTAGTCTAATTGCGAAAAAACAGTTACTAATCATAGATGAGATCAGATATAAATACAACTTATAGTGTGTATAAAATACATTCACAAATCGCATCCACAAAACTGTTCCTGTAGTAAAGGAATAAGAATCATTATTTTTAAATCATATTAGCGCGAATCACTTTTTAAATACTTTTTGGCTTTGCAAGTCCAAGAATTTCTCCCTACGCCAGTGAAATAAATGATACAGAAATTTATGTTTAGTATTATTTACAGTCAATTTACTATAAAGCAATGTCAAATATTATATTTCTCTTTTCATACGTAATGTATTGCCAAAACTTGGAGCGTCGTTTCTTCTATGAAACTGCAAAAAAGAGGTACTCGAGGAAAAACTATTTCATCATTTTTAATGGTTCAAACTTTTGAGGTTCTGTGCTTAACTTATTTTTGAAATACAAAGACGAATAAGAAAATGATACTTTAACATTTTTATATCATATATACTTTAAGCATAAGTACGCTTTTATTGATACATTTTTAATGGTGAAATGGATATTTGATAAAATATACTTTATCATATTCTTAGTATTAAATTCTTTTATAATCTTCCCCTAAAAATCAGAAAAATAACAGATCAGAATAAATTTAAAATTGATATCAAGAAACATATAGATACACAAACACCTACTAAACACGTAACATGATCATGAAACTGTTTGTCATGTCAGTTCACAACAAATTGTACCCCAATATTTTCATCAAATGAAAACAGAATTAAAGGCTAGTTACTACTACTTCTTACTAACATAATCTTCTTACTAATATACTTTCTTACTAATATAACTTTGTATATAATCATTGTTATACATTCACTTCTATTTTGTACTAATCAATGCGTATTTATAAATTTATACCTGCAATACTCCTTCTCTATACACGAGTCTGACTCTCATAGAGATAGCAGAATAAATTGTTTCCTTTATTTTAAATGTTAAATTGTATTAATTTATGTGAAAAGAATAAATAAAAAAAAAATATTTATATCATGTGGGGTATAAAAGCAAATGCAACAATTTAAAAAAAAATAATGCAGCCATCGAGGATTACTAATTTATAATGTACTGAATTCGAGATTTTATAGGAAATTTATCCTATAAATTTAAAAGAAACGTGATGTTGAAAGAGGTAGATAATAAAATGTAGAATTCAGTATATTTTAAAATATTAATCCTCGGTGACTGCATTCAAAACATTTAAATTTTTTTTAGGATATTGCTGCCTTTGCTTTATAAAAGTTTCCACATATATACTTTATGCAAAAGCATGCTTTTATTGATACATTTTTAATGATGAAATTGAGGTTAACGTAGAATACTGTCCCTGTAATATAATTTTATGATCGATTAATATGCGTACATTTAGTTTAATAATAAATAAAAATAATATTAAAATCACTCCACTGTACAATCGAATTCTAGTCTCCTTTACGATGAAGTATGAGTCATATTAATCACTTTGCTGCTGAGAAATCAATGACATGATAATGAAAATAGCTGTTTATAAGTATTTAAATCTCCTTATCAAGCTAGTTTATTACCAAGTTAAATACAGGTAACTTTTTTTAAAAAATATAATATTTACTCTTTAAAAAAAAAAAAATCATTTTGTTTGACAACATTGTTGAGTTATTGCCAACTAGTTTTGGCTCACAGCTGAGCCTTCATCAGGATTGAATATATACCTATTAAAAACAGAATTACAAACAATTAAGAAAGCATTAAGGGAAGAAAGAGACAGAATGTCTCTTAAAAAAATATTAATAACATTGTGTTTTCTAATACTTCATCCTTACTTTCCGTATTACGAATGATGACCGAAAATGATACTTTTCTCTCCCAAACTCCTGCTGCGCTACCCTAAAAATTCGACGCAAATTGCATTTAGCTTAGTTATCACCTTATCACGACTGCACCTCTCGAAAATTGACAAAAATAGCACGAGAAATTTCGTAAAAATTTTTACATAAGAAAAAACGAAAAAATGTTCGTAAAAAAAAAATCTAAAAAAATGTATAAAAAAATTAATGTTAAAGGCATCGCACCGCTGTCTTATTCCGCCCTTGGCCATTTGATCGACTAGATGCGTTTAATCTTATAAGTAGTTGCACTTACAGTCTTAATTAATTCAGTGTATGTAGCCTGTGAGCATTATTTCTTATTTGATTATATCTTGTGCTTTTCTTACACCCCTTACCACACATCGCGCGGCACACATATTATAAGGATCGGAAAATAATGTCGGAATTCTACCAAATTCGTGATTGCGAAAACTTTATCAATCCTCCAAAAATCTATTAGAATAATTCATGAATTTCAAATACCTTCTGGTACCAACACTGATGTATGGAAGCGAAGCCTGGAGCTGGCAGAAGAGGAACGAAAGTAGATTGAATGCAGTGGAGATGAGATCCCTCAGACGTACGTGTGGCAAATCAATTTATGATAGAGTAAAGAATGCAATATTAGGAATGAATGTAAAGCTGATCTTAGCATAATTAATAGAATTAAAAAAGGGTCGCTCAGATGGTTTGGGCATGTTGAGCGAATGAATGAGGAAAGAATGGTAAGAAAGATATATAATGCAAGTGTTGATGGCGCCAGAAAGAGAGGGCGACCGCGGAAGACGTGGCATGACCAGATCAATCAGATACTGGAAGATGGTCCCGTTAGAAGCCTCAACAACCGGCGAGCTTGCATGCGAAGATGTATGAATGTGGATGAGGCGAGAGTTGTATGTCAGGACAGAAGAGTGTGGCGCTCTATCCTCTCTGCCTACCCCCACGGGGAAACGGCGTGATGGTAAGTAAGTAAGTCAAATACCTTTATACAAGTTTTTCGCTTTGAGAATATGTCTAATTGCGCGTTCGTTCGAATCAGTAGGTTTTTTGACCGCATTTTTCTTGGTATTGTCGAAAAAAGCTATGATTGATGTTGAAATTGTTTCATGAGAATGTAACATAATTTCGTGATGTTCGGTCGAGAACAATGTCTAATGTCTGCCGAAAAAAACCCTAGTAAACAATTTTGTCGTTGACAATGTTGTGAAGTAAAACAAGATTTTATTTGTCGCCATCGAAAATTTGAAATAAGTTAGACTTAGTTTGTAATTTGTTATACCTTCAGATGGCCGTAAAAGTATAATGAAATAATGCTATTATTATTATACACATTGTCACGGGATCGTGAATTTGGGAGGCAAATGAAACACTTAAAAATTAATTATACAATGTCACTGGATATGAATTAAATCAGAAGACTGTTCTTAAATTCACTCTAAGTGTTTCTAGAACGTTTATCCCACTTATTTACTATTTCGTTCTAGATATTCATTTCACTCTGGTACACCCTGTATATCTAATTCTTTTATTTGATTAATTACACAAAAATAAAATTGAATTAGTAAAACATGTAATAGTAAACAGAATATTATTAATAATCAATTAAATTTAACCACTAGCCCTATTCTAAATTTTTTTCCAATAATTGTGAGTAATCAAGAACTTCGGTAATAATATTTAAAAATATTTTTTCAAATAATTTAGAAAAACAAGAAACAAAAGACATTTCATTCTGATATTTTGACAATTATACAACATCCTGACGATGGAAAGGTTTTTCTGAAACATGGTGTAATTAATCAAATAAAAGAAGTATATATTATATATATATATATATATATATATATTATAGATATAATATATAATACAATCAATATTTTAGTAATCTATATATATGTACTAATTAAAGTAATTAAGAGATAGATGCTCTAAGAATTCCAATTAAAATAACAATCAAAATCTTGTCAAAGACGCCGCATGCTTGATTCGTTTATAATAAGAGTTCCTAGCCATTATGCTAGATATTAAGGATAATGTACAATAATTTGAAAACAAAAAAATATTTATCTTGAAAATTAAAGGGTTGAATTTAATCAGCACTTTTCTTAAAAAAATAAATAACTTATTAAGATATACAGAAAAAGTCTATCTATTGCAGTTAGGAAAACGCTCTATCTGTAATAAAAAGTACCAAGTTAGAGTCTCAATGATTTTATTTTTTTAAAATCATAGACATAAAATCGTAGTTCTATGTATAGATATAGTAGATATAATGGCTGTGGTCACTATGCAGTTTTTAGCGATAGAACTAGCAGAAATCTATCTAGAAATAAAACTAGCGCTAATATAGGTATCTAACAATCTAATATAAAAATAGTAGGAAGCAACCAAATTCCCTGTTGTACTCGTATTCTTGGTTTTGTATTGTTGTATACTGTTAATATTTAATAAATCGTATTTGCAAATTATCAATAGATAAAACAAATATTTTTCTTTTTTCTATATGCCAGATAGGCAATAAAATTAGTAGAGACTAGCTGCCTGCTTAGTTTATATTATTATGTATATTGTTAAAATAGAATTATAAATTATATTTAAAAGTATCAACGATAATTTTTTTTACATTTATTGATAGATAAGAAATAAAAGTAGAAGAAGTATACCTAGCAATAAAACTAGCTGGCAGTTATTTGGGATTTGTATCTGATTGTATCGATGTTTAATAACTAAGATATAATTGTTGTCAAGTACCGATAGTGGACCGCTGAATTGCAAAAGATCAGTTGCTATCGAAATCGTCGACGCAATCAGATACAAATCTCAAATAACGGTTAGTTTTTCACCGGTTAAAATACCATCACTAGTACTCATAAATTTTATTAATTATATACGCTTTTCAAGAATAATAAATGAATTGAAAAGTATTAATAATAATAATATATCGTAATGTAGCGGACACTGTTAAAATGGAATGAATCTTATAAAAAAAGTGTCAGTAAATATTTTATGTTTTTGTGGGTTGAAAAATCGAATACGTTCAATTATAGAAAATATTTTTCTATACAGAGTTATTTTGAAAACATTAATTACCTCGCAGAAATATATTCCTGCCTTGAATATGAGTCAAAAATGTTCCAGCACCATGACCCTAATATCAATACTTTTGGAGATATGCGACATCAAAATATGCATTTTTTCAATATTTATGGCTTATTTTTTGAAAAACGTTGGACTATCATTACTGTAATTTATATCGAATATGAAAAATGTATTCCCTTTCATACAAGTTAAATAAAATAATAAAAACCTTCGAATTCGAATTGGAAAACACTCCAATTGGAATTTCTGTAGGGTTTTTATTTAACTTGTATTGATACGATTGAATTTTTCGTAATTAATATAAGTCACTGTAATGATAATTCAACGTTTTGTAAAAAAATAGTCAGAAATACTGAAAAAATGCAACCTTTGATATACCTTTGACATAATCAAGGCAGGAATATACAGGGTTATTTGTAAAACATTAATAACCTCGCAAGACTATATTCCTGCCTTGATTATGAGTCGAAAATGTTCAATCTATTATGACCTAATATCAATAGTTAAGGAGATATGCGACATCAAAATTTGCATTTTTTTTTCATTATTTCCGACTTATTTTTTGAACAACGTTGGACTATCATTAAAGTAACTTATATCGAATATGTAAAATTCATTCCCTTTAATACAAGTCAAATAAAAAAATAAAAACCTTCGAATTCCAATTGGAAAACATTCCAATTCAGGGTTTTTATCATTTTATTTAACTTGTATTGAAACGAATGAATTTTTCGTAATCGATATGAGTTACTGTAGTGATAGTCCAACGTTTTACAAAAAATAAGTCAGAAATATTGAAAAAAAAAATGCAAACTTTGATGTCGCATATCTCCATAACTATTGATATTAGGTCATGATAGCTTGAACATTTTCGACTCATAATCAAGGCAGGAATATGGTCCTGCGAGGTTATTAATGTTTTACAAATAACCCTGTATAGTCCTGCGAGATTATTAATGGTTTCCAAATAACCCTGTATGCCAAGTTTCAACCGGTCGTTGAATACGTCGAGTATCGTTTCGTATTTCGGTCCTGAAGCTGTTTGAATCTAGTTTCAGCGGCGCGCTTTAAAAACAATAATCTCATTTGATTGGGAGTAGGAGCCGTGGATTCTTTGAACGTTTCTCTGACTCACCTGAGCGCTGAGATTCATCTCGAGAGCGGTCCAGCCTTTGAAGTTCCCCGTAGTTGTTGAGATAAACTGATTACACTAATTACATATTCCTTCGGAGAGTCGCTCCCCTCCGCACTGCAACAAACACGAAAATAACACACTTTATTACGAAACTGCCAAAGCGTTTAGTAATGGCGAAAAAAATTGTCTTGTAATTGTAATGATATTGAAATGTTACATCGACGAGATTTATTGGTCAAATTGCCTTCAGCAGCTAGTTGCATTTTAATTTCGTACGCCTCATTCGAACTGTTCTTGGCTGCAATTATCATACAATAAATAGATAAAAACAAAAAGTAACCCATAAAAACCAAGTTTTTATTATACTCCCTTTCTTTGTAAAATATCACAACAATTAAAGACGAATTAAAACATATAACATAACACTAAACATACAGTAATTTAATATATTTCTAAAATGTCAGATGTTTTGAGCTTTGATAAGAAACTTCGTGCTTTGAAGATTAAATTCTAAAAACATTTGTCAGTCAATTTAGATTTTTGAAATTCGTAGTGTAGTACCTATTATGTATACCGACGGAGTAATTCAAATTTAGAAAATATTCCGAGACGTTATCGGGCCGCCGCGCCGTTGCTACAAATCAAACTTTTGTAATGATTCCAATTTGAAAAAAACAATAAAATTTCTAAAAATCCGAAATTATACTATGATTATTATTTTTTTTTTAACGAAAATTTGATAGATATTCTTGGTCGCCACGAGTCTGCTTGCCAAGTTTCAGCTCGATTGGATCACGGGAAAAGGGAAAAAAATTGATCCAAAGTTTTTTTTTGGCGGCAAGCAAGCAAGCAGACGCCACGAGTATCACGAGTTTTCTATTGTCACTCGACTATGAATTCATTTAAATTCTTGTACATAGAAGTCGCACTTATTTATTTTGCCACTGGTACTTCGATATAGAGGTATCATAATCAGCTACAAAATCTATACATACATACTATGTCATGAGAAGAACTGTAGATGTCTTTAGCATAATTCATTCGAATATATGAAAGATACTGATTAAGAATAATATATACAACGTTAAAAAATTTGATAATGTGTGGTTGTTCTAACGGTGAAATTGGTGAACGTTGCATTTTGTTAAGTGATCACATATTTTCATATTTTCATGGCACAAGCGTTTAGTTTAGTTGAAAATAGTAAGAATATTGATGTGGCATGTATTCCGTGTTCTTTATTTAAAAAATATATAAATCACCGATTTTTTAAAAATATCATCCTTGTCCTTGTTATTTAATATATAATTCTTTAATTTATTATAGCTAAAGCTGGTTGCATAGAATAGTAATTTAATTATTGAATTTGATTATTAAAAATATGATTTTTCTCCAATGCTTTTCAATATCAAGTATTGTTGGGTATATAAAATAAAATTAATAGTTACTTTTTACATTAATTTAGTTAACTCTCATATATGATTTTTTGTTTTTATTAATGTCTATACTATCCTGACTAAGGGATCATTGGCCCCGAAACATGTTGGTTATTCAATTAATAATGGTTTTATACAAAGTGTTTTGTTTTTATTAATATAATTAATAATCTATTTAAGTATATATAATGTCGTACATTTATAGTACGTATACAACATGCAGAAATCTACACTAGTATTGTTATAATATCGACGAGTGTGCAAGAACTGATTGTGACAAGGGGGGGTGAGACCCCAGGTTCAGAATCAGAATCAAAGTACTCGTATTTAGCATAGACGCCAACCAATTTACAATGATGAAACTATCCATTTATCAAAACCATTTATCAAAGGCAAAAAAATTGTCTTAATGTTATTGAAATTTTACATGAACATGTTTTATTGGTCAGTTTGCCTTAAATAGCTATTAACATATTGATTTTGCATACTTCGTTCGAAGCCGTTTTTAACTTAATTTAAATAATTATTATACAAATAAAATTTAATTATAAAAGGCTATTATGCGTATACTATAGCGTACGATTTTAATATTAGGAAAAATAGCATTATGGTTTAATATTTATTTGTGACTCTGAAATATTCTTTATAATTTTCAAATTCACTTTGTAGCTCCATTCTATTAAAATAATAAACACTATGGTTTAACCATGTTTGATTTATATTTAAAAAATTCGACATGTGTCGGGAGCGAAGCTCCTTTCTTCAGGACAAGAAAATTACTAAAACTTTAAAATTTTAAAGCATAGAAAGATAAATTTGTTAGAGTTGCAGGGTTTTAACCCCTTAACAGCTTTGAGTTGATTACACTACAGAAAAATCAAATTTGTTTTTTTTACTCCCTTTATATTTACTCGTGGCTTCTGCTTGCTTGCCGTCAACAAAAACTTTGGATCCATTTTTGACCCTTTTCCCGTGATCCAATCGAGCTGAAACTTGGAAAATAGACTCGTGGCGACGATCAAGAAGATCTATCAAATTTTCGTTAAAAAAATTAATAATTATAATATTATTTCGGATTATTAGAAATTTTATTGGTTTTCTCAAATTGGAATCATTAGAAAAGTTTGATTACGGCGGCCCGATAACGTCGCGGAATATTTTCTAAATTTGAATTACTCTTCGGTATGCATAATAGGTACTTCACTACGAATGTCGAAAATCTAAATTGACAAATGTTTTTAGAATTTAATCTTCAAAGCATGAAGTGTCTTATCAAAGCTCAAAACATCTGACATTTTAGAAATGTATTAAATTACTGTAAGTTTAGTGTTATGTTATATGTTTTGATTCATCTTTAATTGTTATTATATTTTACAAAGAAAGGGAGTATAATAAAAACTTGGTTTTTATGGGTTACTTTTTTAATCATTCCATGTTTGAAAGCTTCAATAATTTACCGCATTGGTAGAATGAGAGGATTACCAATTTTACCGTGTGAGTGTGAAGAGTGAATTATACTGTAAGTCTATTTAAATTGAATTTATTTGCGGAATATTTATTATTTGTTGGGATTATTTATGAATTGATTATTTTAAAAAGTATTTTAATTCATTTATAAGGGGTTTAACTTATTAATAATTTTTCGCAAAATAGTTTGTGATGACATAGTTTTTTTTTAAATACAGATGCGAACGCGGAGTGCGTATCGCATCAATATTCTTACTATTTTCAAAGTAAGTTAATCGCTTATGCTGTGAAAATAGGACTAACTTGCTGATGTTCTGGAATGGGACCACCAGATCACTAGGCGAGCGTCATGACCACTACACTAAAAAGCTAGTATAATCAAAAACTTTGCGTACACAGCACTATGTTAGATATATTTCTACATGTTATTGGAATTATATATAACTCAACCTACAATTTGAAACCTTTATAGCATAAAATATTTTGCTTTCCTGCTAGTTTTGTATGTGGAAGTCTAAAATTCCAGCGAATTTTCGGAGGATAAATGTGGACCTTAAAATTATATTTCATATTTTATTCACAAATGACGGAATTAATCCTTTTTTGATTTTGTATGAATTGATGAACTAGGAGATTTTGTACAATTTTTTTCTTAAAAATTGTCATTAACATAATCTATTTTAGTTATGCACTCGAATGTGCTTCTTCAATTTTATTATTTGTTTTCTATTTTTAACAAACAAATGTTTGTTAAATATTTACTTAAACAAACCATTTTTCGGTCCCATTAATTCTGATTAATATATAAATTTATCTCTACACATATTTTATGTCTGAGAAAATGGCTAAATTTTTAATTTTCTTGTCTTTATGCATCTTGCATTCATATAATTAATAGCCGTTTCGCATGAATGTTGTTCTCTTAACCCTTTTTGTTAATCAACAAGTATATATTTACCTGCAAGTTATTAATATATTTTTATTATTTGTTGAGAGGTAATCAGTTCGCCCCGCCCTTGAAAGTGTTACGCTCGACTTGGAGCTAATTGCCTACCGTTATACGGTGTCATTTGCATCGGCGGAGAAATTGGTTTAAACTTCCACGGCGCCCGAGTCGGCATTCTTCAAAGGGCAACACACTCGCGACCGGCTAAACATCACCTGGCTACCGTGTGTGCGAGCCGTAGTTAAGTACGTCGTAAAACGAAGTTCTAATTGAATAAAAATTCAACTGGTATTTAACGCTTTGCAAATCTCACAGATTTTATCAGAAAAATGTTAAATAATTATGGATGAGAACACTATTTTGTTGTTTTAGTCCATTACTTCTATTTTACACGAGAGTATCATAAAACATGTTTCGGAAACTTCCGTTTCCTTCTTTAGGCGAGCGTAGACTGAAATGTGTGGGAGTGTGTGTTCGGTGTATGGGTTTCCGGTTCAGTGAAAGTGGAGGGGGTATCTAGGTAGTGGAAGAGAGGGGAAATTGTGAGATGGAGTGAAGTGGAAGATTGTATTTGATTACTCATGATATTATTTTGTGTACTTAACTTTAAATGAATTTCAAGAGTTTCTATATTATTTTGATTTAGTCAGTACATATGTTTATGAAGGATGTGTATAACTGTATCGCTGAAGTATGGTTGTTTTCTAAAATTATAAGTAAAAAAATATATCATTCATAATTATTTAAAATGAATTTCCACAAGTTGAACGCCTCCACATTCCAATTAGAAAAATATTGTCTGATAAAAATTCATTTACATTTTTCTGCGTAAATATCCTTTGAGTGTTTTCTAGGAGGTGTCTACGGTGTGTAAAGTATGTAAAAAATATATCGATATATAATTTTCGACTAAACAAAAGCACACCAACAACAAAATATTAAATATTTAAAGAAAACACATTATTATTGTGAAGCTGCAATATCAGAAGAAAGTTCTGTGAATTATTATCAAATTTATTAATCAGTTAGAAAAGACATACAGAAAAATTGGGATTCGAACCAACGTACCACCACTCTATCCGGGAATGGCCGTTATCCAATTTCGACATGGCCATTTGGTAATATAACGACAATTTTTCGACTTAGTCTCTTTTTAATTGATTAACACACATTTTATTCCATTTTTTGTTGATTCGAATCCCGGTAGTAGCTAAAACATATTTTAGTTAATTTGATTTTTCTGTATGTCTTTTCTATTGATTAATAAATTTGTCAAAAATATTAATTTATATATGTAAAAGAGACACTGTTTAAGATCACTATTGAGTTTAAATATTCACGATTAGTTCCGAAAACTACAGATGTTCTCATCTACAGGTGAGGATAACCTAACAAGCATTAGAATAAAATAAAACATCTTAGGTACTGATAGAAGTGGGTGGGTTGTGTGTGGGGAAGGGGATGGCAAGGGGTGAGGCTTGATTTAATGGAAACAAAGAGAGTTTTTCCAGAATTTAGTGTTTCATTTATATCCTAAAATCAATCACTTCATTCCAAATAGTTAATGACAAATCAATAAACAATACAACAAAATATTAAATTGATGGCAATATTTCCGCGAAAAATTGAACGACATTTTCATCAGGTCCCTTGACATTTCTTATATAAACTTTATGCATATAAATATATAAATATATATAAATATAAATAATATATTATAAGTATATTCTAACTTTGGATATTATATGAACTTAGATGTTGATATTATGTCTTAGATGATATTAAATATTGTCATTCTGAGAATGCTTATGCTTATTAAATACAAGGGCGATATAATACACCTGTAAATGTTTTTTCATTTGGTTTCAATGTGCAGTAATATGGCAAAACATGACAGGTTTTTTTGGACACATTGAGTTTTCCTTATCTCCTGAGTAGTCAACATAAATAAGATCTACAAAATGGAAATATAAATATCTTGTCGGTTGGGAAAATAAAAACGAGTTTTTAAATTAAGAACCAATTTTTTTTAACCAATCAAAGATTAAAATGGCTTTAATATATATAATTTAAAAAAAAGACATATTTATTGTATTTTTCCGTCTTAATCTTACTTACTTATTTACTTTCTGTCCTGAGACACAACTTTCGCCTCATGCACATACATACATCTTCGCATGCAAGCTCGACGATTGTTGAGGCTACTAAAAGGACCATCCTCCAGTATCTGATTAATCTCCATGCCACCTCTTCTTCGGTTGTCCTCTCTTTCTGGTGCCGTCGACAATTCTTTTCTCATTCATTCGCTCAACATGCTTAAACCATTTGATCGAGCCTTTTTTAATTTTATTTCCTATGGTAAGATCAGTTTTATTTTCTTTCCTAACGTAGTCATTGTTTACTCTATCATCAATGGATTTGCATCACACATATGTCTAAGTAATCTCATCTCCTCCGCATTTAGTCTTTTTTGGTTTCTCTTCTGCCAGCTCCATATTCACTTCCGTACATTAGTGTTGGTACCAGGATTTCATTGTGTGTCGCCAATCTTGTCCCGGACATTTTTATTACAAATTATTGCATTCAGAATACAGTTGACCTTATTGTCTGTAGTCCCTCTCCTCTCGATATCTTTCTCAGCCTTCCTTCTTCTGTCGAACATACTTGTCAAAAGTGTTTGTCAGAAGAGGAAGACTTAGATCCAGAATCGATAATTCATTGTAATGAACGAAAATATAAAAAAAGCTAACCCATAAAAACCAAGTTCTTATTGTACTCTCTTTCTCATTCAATCAGGTTTCGTGGCTACTGCACGCGTCGGGGTCATCACTCATTTGAATTGATTGCAATTTGAAAAATCCATTAAAATTTCGAAAAATATAAAATTATTCTATAATTATTAAAAACTTTTTAACGAAAATTTGTTAGATCATTTTTATCGTAGATTGGATCACGGGAAAAGGGTTAAAAATCAATCCAAAGTTAAAAGAAAGGGAGTAATAATACAAACAAGATACATATCTGGATTAATAAGGACTACATCAATCACTTCAGGATTGATTGACAAGAAATATTAAACATTGTACTGAGAAATATACCTTGTGGTATCAAAGGTGGATCACATTTGGGTCATAAGAAATTTCTGAGTTAAGGGAACCAAATGCATCTACAAATGATTTGCTTTCGTGTTTTGTAGCCTCTGACGAGGATGCAATTAGGATTATAAGGTGAGATTATATCAAAAAAGACTATAACTACCCCAATTTTCTAATATCTTGGGTAATCTAGTAAGAGGTACGCCATCTTAATTGACAGAACACGCAAGTCTAAACCAAACCAATTTTTTTAATTGGAAGAAGATTTTCTTTTTCTATTATTATATACACGAAAACGTAAGTAGTTATAATGATTTTATTTTAACATATATGTACAATATAACAAAAGCTTATATCTGTCGTGTTATGCTGTACCCATGGGCATAATTTTTACAATACAAAACATGTTAGAGTATATACAATACATTGTATATGTAGTAATTGTTAACCTATTTAAAAAAATTGCATCTGTGCATATTTTTACTTGGTCTATGAAATGAAGCTGAAATGCTTTTACATTATAATGTTAAAAAACTGTAAATATTCCTTAATAAATAAATAAAAATTAATTTAACTTCCCAATATAACCTTAGGATGAAAATATCTTTATAATATCCATTGAAAAAATAACCACGAAATCGATTAATTTCTCCTTAACCCGAACTACAACGGGTACGAACAGTTAGTACTGTTTTATTATCTATGTATACTTGTATCTAAATAGAAGGTAAAAAAAAATGCAAAACATTTAATAGAATATGACCATAAATTTAATGTGAATACAGGTTCAATATTTTAAGATACTAGTTATAAGATACCACAAATAAATAATCTAGAAATACTTGAAATTAGGAAAAGTGTTAATATTAATTCAAATATAATAAATAACCAGACAAATTTTGTGCACAACCCACTATTGAATATTTTGCCACTTAAGATTCCATCCCCTTCAGATGACATTCCATAATAATTAACACCTGCGACCCCCCCCCCCCCTCCCAACCCCTTCACCGTAACACACTTGCAGGGTTTAACTAACTAACCATCACGCCGTTTCCCCGCTGGGGTAGGCAGAGAGGATTGAACGCCGCACTCTTCTATCCTGGCACACCACTTTTGCTTCGGCCACATTCATACATCTACTCATACAAGTTCTACGGTTGTTGCGGCTTTTAACGGGGCCATCGTCAAACACTTGTTGTATCTGGTCATGCTAGGTCTTTCGCGGACGCCCTCTATTCCTGTTGCCTTCAACACTCGCCTCGTATATTTTCTTAACCACCCTTTCCTCGTTCATACGTTCCACATGACCAAACCATCTCAGCACTCCTTTCTTTATTCTATCTACCACACTACAGCCAGCATTGCATTCACGTCTAATTTGTTCATTCCTTACTCTATCGACCAAAGATTTTCCACACAAGCATCTTAGTGACCGCATTTAGTCTACATTCATTCCTCTTTTGCCAATTCCAGGCTTCACTTCCATACATTGCAGGGTTTATCTTTTTCAATTTTAGTACACAAACAATCCTGAAGAAGAGAACATTGTTCTCGAAACATGTAGATTGTATAATCTAATAAAGGGGTGAAAACAAAGTGATTTGTGTTTTATTTTAATAATAACGTCACCACAACGTTCAAACCTTCATTCAGAAGAAAAAATATTCATCGAACAATTAAAAAAAATGTTTTCTATACCTCATCGTTTATCAGGTTTAGATAACATCACATTTATATGCCATAGGATAGATGAAAAGTAGATTAGACGATGTATCTGGAGTACTGTTTCTTGTATTGTCTATTCGTTGTTGAATAAAAACGATTTTGATGACACATCGTACCGGCTAAACGAGATTTTCGGTTGAAACCAACTATAATCCTGTGTTATAATATAATAATATAATATAATAATAATAATATCAACTGTGCTCTTCCATGTACCCATAAGCAGAACCTCTTACGCACAGAACTCATTCATCCAGCGATCATGCAAAGCATACAATGGCCACTTCGATGACATTGATATATTTAATACCAACATCTCAGCTCTTAAAAATCGTATATAAACCGCTTATATTACTAGTTTCTATATCTTCACCGGATTAACTGAGACCGACCATCATCATACACACACCCCAGCCAAACTCTCATCACTCTTTGCACATACCCCCATATCTGTGTACAACGTCACGCACAGAATACACACGCACTCCACTCAGCCACAATCCCATACACCTCACTCCACTTCCCCCTCTAACTCCCACTATTTAATATATGTTTTCTTTATTGCTTGACTTAATATTTTATGCCGTGGATTTCTATAACTGGTCTACGAATTACCCAATACGTTATGTATTATAATAAATTGTATACTGTTGAGATTCCTAAAATAAAAAAATGTGTGAGGGGTCCCGCGCGCCGCAGGTTGGGCGCGAGCGAAGGTTGAGCCGCGCGGCACGTCACGTGACCCCCGCCGGAGATCAAAGCGGCCGCCGCCGTCCCACCTGCCCGGCACTGCGCAGGCACCTACAGAAGCGCCCGAGCCCGATCGCTACACTTTTCTAAGGAAACTCGACGAGTTCGCCCAATAAAGATTCTACATTTTTTACTCGTATTAAAAAATAAACACCAAAATATTATAACGGAATGTTAGTTAACTTAGTAAAAATGTAACCCATAAAAACCAAGTTTTTATTATACTCCCTTTCTTTGTAAAATATAATAACGATTAAAGACGAATTAAAACATATAACATAACACTAAATTTACAGTAATTTAATATATTTCTAAAATGTCACATGTTTTGAGCTTTGATAATACATTTCATGCTTTGAAGATTAAATTCTAAAAACATTTGTCAGTCAATTTAGATTTTCGACATTCGTAGTGAAGTACCTATTATGCATACCGACGGAGTAATTCAAATTTAGAAAATATTCCGCGACGTTATCGGGCCGCCGCGCCGTAATCAAACTTTTCTAATGATTCCAATTTGAAAAAACCAATAAAATTTCTAAAAATCCGAAATTATACTATAATTATTATTTTTTTAACGAAAATTTGATAGTTCTTCTTGATCGTCGCCACGAGTCTACTTGCCAAGTTCAGCTCGATTAGATCACGGAAAAAGGGTCAAAAATAGATCCAAAGTTATGGTTGACGGCAAGCCGGCAAGCCGGCAAGCAAGCAGACGCCACGAGTTAAAAGAAAGGAAGTAAAAACCACTACCAGATTTAAGGTCTACCGGTTTCGAGACGTACCCGTCTCTTCGTCAGGACCAACACTACAGTACTATGTTCACAACACTTTACACCACAACCATAGTATTGTTAAACTTTCACCAATATTTATCACATGCGTGTTAATCTTGTCAGAGACAAGCATGCACTAACTAGCTTACAGAACAATCAGGAATCTAACGGGAGAGAGTGAGAGGGGGCGGGGTCTAAAGTGGGCCATCAAAATATTATTGATCTAATATTACCAAAAGCTGGACATTCACTGCAAATGCACATTTCGCGTTTTTGTTCGAAAAAGTGTTTTATTTTATTTCATATTTATATTAGAATGTATATGCTAGACAATATTTTTTACGACAATAGCTTATATGAAACCTTTGTTCTTATATAAAAGTAATAAACTGAAAATTATTAAAAATAATTATGAAAATATGAGCATTGATCGGCAGGCCGCGGCCAAAAAATTCGTTTTCAGTTTCAGTGAAAAAATCAATAGATTCTGAATATTTATATGTACGCATATGTTTTCTTACGAGTATAAAAAGCTAGCATTATGACGATAAATCTATACTAAAATAATTAAGAAATGTATTGAATTTACTTACAATATGTAAAAGTTTTAAATTTTCACACGAAGCAAACACATTGTGGTGAAACATAATATCTTTAAATAAAATAACTTTTTGTTTAACGCCACTTATTGAGTTTAAACCAACTAGTTTCGACTCACAACTGAGTCGAAACTAGTTGGTTTAAACTCAATAAAGTGGTGTTAAACAAAAAGTTATTTTATTTAAAATGTAAAAGTTTTTTTATTATTAAAAACGCGTTAATTACTATTTAAAAGTAAAAATTCCAAAGTGTGAAATATGTCAAAAAATGACGCAGTCTTAAAATCAATATGTTTTAATAACCACGCCACTTCTTGAAATGTGCATTTGCATCGAATGTCCAGCTTCAAGATTGTAGTGATTATTAATGATGATAACATCAGGTGAAATTCATTTGTTACCTCTACGTGAATTTAATGATATTCACCCCGGCACACATAAAGGTATAAAAAAAATAATTTTAAAGTTTATAAATTTAAAAAAATTTGCTTAGCAATATTACTTCCACCAACTTTTCTCCCCTTCTCTCAATATTCCAGTAACAACCAGCAATACACTTATAACTTCAGCACATTTTGTCAGTACCTAATCAATGAAGAATTTGTATTTCCACCTTATTTGTAAGTTGTCAGTTTAATACTTTAACTGTAGATGAGAGATTCCGTTAACTTCGAAACTTAAAAATATTATTTAACTGACTTAGAGGTAACAAAGTTTATATTTTCACCCATTTAATGATCAATTTTATGTAAATGTAAGTATGTGTAAGTACACTATTTTATTTTACATGTTTTTATTTGTCTGTTAGCGAGCAATCTTGTAATCAATATTTGACCCACTTTCTGACTAACAATTGCCCTGAAATTTGGCATCAATTTTACAAAATCACTTTAACTATTTAAAAAAATGTTTACATAAAATGCTGACGCGTTATTTTATCGGACATTTTACATGGTGGTGACATCAGTCGGTTTGTATTATTTTAAATGTGACGTATAAGATTTGAGATCGAATAACATTCGAATTGTATATTTAGTAGGTTGTATTCTGTTGTTAATTGTATTGTGTAAAAAATTGTAAACTAGTATCTAGGGAATCGTGGCGATTTTTGTCAACGATTAGCTATCGCCCAATGCATGTTGCTATTGATACGATTTCGTTATTTTTTGAAACTGGTAATGGAATCATTGCGCACTGCATGTATCCTAATTAAAGCGACTATAATATAGATATATTTCGACGTACACGAGCTTAAGTTTGACACATTTGCAACCGTAGGTACATCCTAACCTAAAAATGAAACGTCAAAAACTTGCCTGCAGAAAAAATAAAATCGACGTCAGAAAATAAACTTACGGATTTATTTCTTCCTAAAGTGGCTTCACGTTAAATCATCTGTACGCCTCGTTTCTTTAAAACAAATTTAATATTTGTTTATTTTTTGAACCTGGCAATGACAAAACTATGCACTGCATACTGCATTTTTGAAGCAATCATAATAAATATACATATTAATAAAATTAAATATAAATAAATTATTAGAATTGATAAATATGCCATTTAAATATGAATAAATAAACATGAAGATTAAATAACAAAATAATATTATATTTAAAAAAATAAAAACACGCTTTTATAAAAAAATTACTAAATAGGAGAAAATATATTTTTACAGCCACAGGAGTTAGTTCATAAAATCAAAAAGTCGTTCACATCCAGGCAGTGGCAGTGTCCACAGTGGCATCGAGACCAGAATGTATACAAAGGTACAAAATCACACAAGGAGGCCACTCTGATTGTTGTATCAGTAAGTAGATGAATATTTTAATATTTATCCACAAAATAAAATAAATCATTACATTGCTCTAACTGTGAAGTTTTTTCGTTTACAGTGGGTAGCCATCTTATTAGGACCAGATTTTTTTGTTATTTTTTAAAAATAATCTGCTTAAATTCACGTATGAATAGATTGATACCACTTATTACATTTTATTCCACTATATTGTATGATTAATATTTTATTATTATTATAATTTCTTAAATGATGAGACTATTACAATTTTCGTTACTTAGAATTTCTCCCTGTCAAAGTCGATGTGAGCGAAACAGTAATTTGAGGCTGTGTATAAGAAAATATCTCTGAGATGGCTCGGTCATGTGGAACGTGTGAGTGAGGAACGGATGCTTAAGAAAATATATGAGGCGAGTGCTGAAGGCGACAAGAACAGAGAGCGTCCATGAAGGCAGATAAAACAAATGTCGGAGGATGGCCTGTTAAAAGCTTCAACAACCGCAGAGATGGCATGAGAAAATGTAGAACGGATTCGACAAGAGTGGTAAGAATAGAGAAGAACGAGATGCCTGCAGGAAGCAGATCTCCAGGAAGACCACCAAAACGATGGAGGAACAGATGGTCATCCGTATCCCAGGAGCAGGATCCGAAAAACAACAGGATACAGTACTAACACAAGAAGAACAAGAGAATGAAGATTTACTGTAGCAAAGTACATCACAAAAATATTTTAAGCTGAAAAAATCTCATAGACATGTTTTCAAAAAGTTAAGGTTGTTATTACGGTCGTTAGACATATTTAACTGTAATTTCGGATATTTTATACGCACCGTATGTATTACCGAGAAGCGAATCTCGACGTTTCGTTGGATACTTATCCAACGTCATCAGGAGGGCGACCTTTACCCGCGGAGGTGGAGGTCGGACTGATTAAAGGTGCTGCTTTCTAGAGCGTAAATTGTACTATTGTAATATATTTTCAAAAATTTTTCAGATGGTTCGCGCCCCTGGACGTTGTTCGCCAAAAAATAACAACATTAAAACGGTAATCCACACGAATTTTGGATGAGACCACAATTCACACTGATAAATACGTCCGAGTGCCAGTATATTATAAAAAAATGAATTCACGTCCTTCGTATGGTAATTTCATATAACAGAGCGCCATTTCTGATCAACCGATAAGAACCAATAAAAAATGATGTTATATTAATTTGGAGGGTAATAAAACGCTACGTCATACACGTGCTGCTTCAAAAGTGGCTACCATTTAAAGGCTGGAGGCATTTGACATGTGGCCATACTGACGTACGCTGAAGATCTCCAGGGTTGACCATTTTACCAACGAATAGGTGATCAAATTTAGATACAGGCCGATTTTTTACTCATGGTACTGTACAATAGGTCACTGACAAATCTGTTGATAGCATTTTTATTTTATTATTACAATGTTAAACTATCCTGATTAAATCAAGATATTTTAGGGGTGTCTTATAGGGATGAAGCTATATTTTATATGGGAAAGTAGGTAGAAAGGCTTTTTGGGTGTTTATAGGGCTTACGACGTATCGTATGGCTCAACTGTAAGGTACAACTGGTGTATCTTCTTGATCGTCGCCACGAGTCTACTTGCTAAGTTTCAGCTCGATTGGATCACGGGAAAAGGGTCAAAAATCGATCCAAAGTTTTTTCGACGGCAAGCCGGCAAGCAAGCAAGCAAGCAGACGCCACGAGTTAATATAAAGGGAGTAGCAAAGGACTAGCTAGACCGGCTAGGCGGTTGGACTCAAGAGTGATGCAAGTAGATGCTACTCGTAGTGTTGTTTCGTGATTCTGCCCTTATTTTGTGATCATTTTCTGGTTGTTATTTTTTTCGTGCCCTCTGACGACGCCGTTGGTGCGCCTGCGCTGTGAGCACTGTTTTACTTTTACCGCTTTGAAGTCGAACCAAACTCCTCAAGATTACGGCGAAGTAAACTGCCATCAAGCAGAAATGTTTTTTTGACTTATCGGAATTTTTTTTTTTTTTCATTTTTACATATATTATTTCTCTGTCACGTTACGCCGTACAGTTGGGCATAATTAATTAAATCATTGTAACGAGGAGAGAAAAAGAAAGAGTTACACGTAATTAAGAATTTTACAGTGCTCTGCAAATTTAACAGTAAGTTAGAAATTGCTGGTGGTGTCTGGAATACACGTAAATAAATCAGAAATTTCTTGATTATGTAATCGCAAAATAACGTACTCTATTTAAGGAGCGACAGAACCACTACGCAGTACAGTTCGTCTTGTGACGTTTTGACTATGACAATGCGTATTTCACTACAAGAATCCGTGTAGAAACAGGAATAGTTCACAAATAGTTGTTCAGTTTTGTATTTTATAAGCATCCTGTTTCCTGGAACACTTTATTTTTAATCCCGGATTTTATTATATATTTTTGGTGTTATTTATTACAAGACTAGCTGTAACCAGTCAAAAAGAAAAAAAGGAAAAAAGAAAAAAGTTTCTATAAAGAAGTTACGGAAGTTAAACGAAGTTACGGGGACAGACGGACAAACGGACAAATGGATGGATGGACGGACGGATGGACAGACAACGAAATTATTATAATTGGAATTATACTGATTAAAATTTGGTAGCATGTAGGTACTTAAAAATTTTAGGTACGAAGTACATACATTGTTGAAACTTCTTTGCCCATATTTTTAATTTTTTTTTTTTATTAAAATTTATTACAAATACATTTTTTTTGTCTTAGAATAAAGATAGAGACAGTTACTTATAATGGATATTTCTCTTCTACATGAGTGACATAAACTCGTGTGTAGGAGAGGAGTATGTTTTTGTTTGTTCATTCAGAAATTGTCATTTGGTCGTTTTAAAATGTGTATTTTTGTGTTTGAAAGCGTATTTTAGAAGAGTATTAGCATGCCTAGCTTAGAGTATAAGCAATATATTGTTTGTAACAAAAGTAGATTCTGGAATATCTCGCGTTTTGATGGTCTCCCTGAGAAGACCTAGGCCGACGTTTCGACTCGGTATCACGTGCCATTGTCAAGGCTAAAAAGGGCCTCAAAAGTTACGGACTGGCCGTACTTGTTCGCGGGTGACATGAAAGTCTCCCACCAATAAGGCTGAAAATCGAAATGTCGGTCTAGGTCTTTTCAGGGAGACCATCTACAGAAAACGCGAGATATTCCAGAATCTACTTTTGTTACGTACAATAAAACCTCGAGAAAAACAATATATTGTTTGTATATACTCTAAGATGTTTAATATCAAAAACATATAATTTGTTGAATATTTCGTTATTTACTGGGGTTTTGAGAATTAAAAGATTCTTTATCCGAATAAAAAAAATCAATAAAGTTAATTTTAAATGTAGGGGAACCACTTTCTACTCGGGGCCACGTTTATAAACGGCGCCACGGCTTGCCGCCCGCCGATTGAATTTATTATAAATATTTTACGAGTGTGGCGCCTGTAAAAATAAAATACCTTAATGATTATGCCCAATTGAATCGCTTTTTTATGGGAATTGGCGAATAAAATTTTAACTCCGATGCTTTTGAGTCTTGATTTGCCGGAATTTTTGAGCGTAGCCACCTATTTAGAAGTTGTAAAAGCGGATATACACGCGGCGATATTTTGTTTACCAAAACAACAGATTATTATCGGTTCAGTATACAGTCTAACCAGCCTTTATACCAAGTGAAGTTAATTGTGAAATGTGAACTCTGGACAAATTATAAAAAGAGCAGAATAGAAAGACTTCGCATACAATATAACAACGCCTTCCGTATGATGTTTGGCCTTCCCAGATATTGCAGCGCTTCCGGTATGTTCATTGAGGGGCGTGTTCCCAACTTTGCAGCCCTCATAAGATCCAGGGTGGCAGGGATGAGGGAAAGGATATACAGCTCCGGAAATAGCCTTATCCTGGAAGCCCGCCTTACTCCAGCATCCAGCATCGATGCACACTGGAGAAAGATACTGGCCCCGCATAATTGACTTGCCATCGCTCGCTAAAGCCGATATTTTACCATATATTTCTTTTAATACTTATAATACTTCTCTTCTATTTTATATGATTTTACTATTTCTCTTTTGTTTTATATAATATTTTTAATGAGTATATCTACTTTTATATGGAATGTGTGGGATTGCACGAACCTCCCCACATTCTGGAATAAAGTTATATTTATTTATTTATTTATTTAAGTCTGTAATGGTTTAGATTACCGACGATCTAAGAACAAAGAATGAGGAAACGGTGGATAATAAAGCACCTATAATAAATAAGCAAATCAATTTTCCACACAGCCCTTCGTTGAATTTAACTTTCACGAAAGATTTAAACCCCGCCCCCTCTCGCTCTCTCTCCCTGGTAGATTCCTGATAGTTCTGTAGGCTAGTTAGTGCACGCTTCTCCTTGACAAGATTAACACGCATGTGATAAATATTGGTGAAAAGTTAACAATACTATGCTTGTGTTGTATACCTAGTGTTGTGAACATAGTAGTGTAGTGTTGGTCCTGACGAAGAGACGAGTACTTCTCGAAACCGGTAGACTCGAAATACAAATTTAACCAACACTCCGTTACACTGGAAATTAAGTAGCGATTTATTAATAAATGATTCATTATTTTATTAAATTGAAAAAGTCTATTTTGATATTTATCAATCATCTATGAACACTTTATTATCGCTGGGTAAAACTTTATTTATCACTTGCTAGAACATTCCATTCAATTCTCGCACGTTATTTAAATCGCTAGTTATGAACTGCGCTCTATAATTGTCGCTGGTATTTTTCGCTCCGTCATTCCGCATCTGATACCGCGCTGATAGAAATGTCATAACAAAAACTAACGCTTCCCGGTTTATATACACAATAGTTGGTATTTCGAACTCTCGAGAAGATTATTTTATTTTCTAGGGTTTAGGATGTTATAGTTGTCATCGACATATTACTAGGGATTCTGTACGTAATCTCTCTTACCATCTCGTTACAATACTATCAATTCGTTGTTGACAGTGACATAGTCAATAGCATTGTCACAGATAATATTGTTAAAAAAAATCATGTTATGGTAATAAAATATTTAATATTTTCCCATCGATACCATGTATAGTATAATTCGATGAATAATTCTATCATACACAATTATACAATAAAACTATCACATTATAATGTCATGTTATGGAAAGTAATATATAAAATAATAATTAAAAATTACCTTGGGTGCCCGTGCAAAATAATTTGTCGCGCGCTGATTGGTATCTAAAGTTTAAATTCCAGCGATTTACGGACTTTACGACAGACAGACGGACGAACTGACAGACAGATCAACAAATAAATTATTATGTTTGATAAACTATGCCTCACAATATTCAAGGCTATTGCATTCCATTTTCCGCAAATAACAGACTAACTCTTCGCTCAACATCAACATCTAATACAAGTAGGTTAGCTGAAGTAAATCGCGTCCACAAAACCAATTTCGGTGACCGTGCTTTCGCGGTGGCTGGACCAAATTTGTGGAATAAACTACCCAATAAACTGAGAAAAAACAGACAGCTTACCACAGTTCAAAAAACAAATTAAGACGCATTTGTTTATACAATCATATAAAAACCTATAGAATCAGACCGTTACAACACTATGTAATGTATGCACCCCGCGAAAATACCTGATTCTTTCTAGCACTCCCAACTATTATAGTTTTAAATGTAAATTCCTTTTTTTTGCATGTCATCTAGTGAATAAGTAATAGTAAACTGTGTTTTTAGCCAGTAAGTTGTTTTGTGTGAAGCGTTCTTGAGATGAGTACTCAGGAAAACGGCGCTATATAAATGATCCAATTATTATTATAATTATAATCACGGTTAATACTTTATTTTTATATTTTTTATTTTTAATAGATATGTGAATACGAAATTCATGTCACATCAATATTCTTACTATTTTCAAATTAAGCTAAACGCTTGTGCCATGAAAATAGGACTAACTTGCTTGTCTTGAGTGAGATTCGAACCTGTGACCTTTGGATCACGAGGCGAGAGTCCTAACCACAAGACCAACAAGCTACTCAGATTTCTATTGCTACCAACACTAGAAATGTACGTATCTCGTATTTTTTTACATGACAAACCCATCTATGCCACCCTTTATTAATCCTGTTCACCTAATATGTTAATTTTTCGTTGATTAACCGGATAAGCCAAACATTTGAGTAAGCTGTTAAAAACTTCAACGACCGAAGTGCATGCATTAGAAGGTGTATGAATGTGGACGAGGCAAAAATGTCGTGCTAGGATAGGATAGTGTGGCGTTCTAATCTCTTTCTCTACCCTACGGGAAAATTATTAGTTTTTTTGTTAGTATTTAGTTGGTTTTTATTTACAATTGTACATATCAAATAGAAGCAATTGGTTTGCGTTTAATGACGAATTATTATTAAGTAATGTTTTATATTTACCCGTGGCTCGTGGTCATGAGGCTGTGCGGGTAATCAAATTAACTAATCATAATTAGTAATCAAGGTTTTATCATACAGAGTGACTACCTTCCTGTGAATCTCATTAATATGTTTGTTCTCGTTCTGCATAACAAACAAAACACAACAAATATATTTTTGGAAACGGAATTTATCAACCTCGATAAAAAACCATTTGTGCAGGTAGCGAAAATGATTGAAAAAAATTAAAAATTGCATGTCTCTTGCCGATGTGTTTCGTTGCTGCAACTTATGTAATTTAAAACTAACTAAATAACTAACGCCATGTCTTCACGGGGTCAGACAGAGAGCATGGAACATCACATTTACCTGACACAAAACTATCACCTCATTAACATCCATACATCGTCGCTTGTAAGTTCCTCGATTGTTGAAGCTCCATCTTCCAGTATCTGGTTTCTGGCGCTGACAACACTTGCGTCATATGTCCTTCTTACCACTATTATTTTCTCCTCATTCATTTGCCCAACATGACCAAATCATCTATTCATAATGCTAAGATAAGCCTTACATTCTACCCTTTATACTTTCAATTTTACGTAAACACAAACATACTTATAAATATAGAATAATGTGTAACAAGCCTCTCAGCCAGCACCAACCTCGCTAAATGTATAGAAACACCTATTCTGAGGAAGGTTATACATATTACTTATCATCACTTCTTCACTCTTGGCACTACACCCTTGGTGGGTCTTGGCCTCCTCAATAATCTTCCTCCAGTCATCTCGGTTATATTATATTATAACTAGCTGCGTGATAATTTTTTTCATCTAATTTTCATTCAATTAAATTTGTTATTATTTAATTAGATATCATATAATAATCGCTATCACAAAAATATTTTTAGAAAATACTTAACATATACTTATTGTAAACATATAGTTGTCTTTTACATGGGTATTAAGTAGTGGATAAAAGCCTCGGAAGAAAATATAACTTAAAATATTTTTGGATACTATACATTCATTTTCGTCCAAGTCCAGGAAGTTTTTAAATAATAAAATAAGACACACGACGTTTAAAAGGTTATAGTACCATCATACCACAAAAATACAAATTCTCCAGTTAAATCTCGACTGCTTAGTGTTAATTCGGCGTAATTCCAAAAATTTATAAATATCTGAGAAATTAAGAAAAATATGATTGTATGTAGACGATATTTTTATTTTATGAAATAAATATAGGTAAGTATAGACAGCACACACAAATTGTATAAGTTCATATAGCTAGCTAGCATTAATTCTAAAAAAACAATTAATACAAATAAAAATATTTTGATGCCGAATGTATGTATACAGTTAAAAACGGGTGTGGTGTAATTTTGAACAGTTTTTAGAGAATTTTAATATTTCTTTTGCCCCTTCTCATCTTGTTAAAATATAAATATTAACAAATAAAAAATTAAGAAAGTAATCTTAAACAGAAAAATTAAATTTTACAAGGATAATCCATAAACATTATAAATATGGTATCACAGAATAGATATTATAAATACGTTGCGAGGTACTAGGCTGATAGGCTTGCTAATAAGTTCTATACATGGTGTAACAGACCTAGTCGACAATACTCATAGGTGGATTCCTGTCTTAATTATGAGCTGAAAATGTTCATGCAAACATGACCATATATATGCGGCATCAAAGTTAGAATTTTTTAAAAATATTTCCGACTTATTTTCTGGAAAAGTTGTAATAGTAAAGTAACTTAATACGAAAATAAAAAAAATGTTCGCTCTAGTACAAGTCAAATAAATGACCTTTCAGAAATATTATTTAATTTTATTCGTTTGTTGTTCATGATTGCTTGAATATTTTTGCCTTATTATTAGAGCACGAATATACCTGACCTAAATCCTGACAATTATAATAAATTCAACATAACATTAAATTAACGATATGGAATGAAATGAACGAAAACGATTTGTGTATTTTTTCAGTTACACCGATACGACACTAAGCTAAAAATGACATAACGAAAATAATCAAATACAACAAAGTCTTACCTTAAATAATTTGACACAATTCTCGCACGGGGAAAAACTGAACTTTAAACTGTCACAAAACATTTTGGTCGCCCAGTGATCTAATCCATCATCTTCCACAACACCACAAAATACGCAGGCACAGGGCCGAGTTAACAGAGCGCCGAATCGCCGCGCGATTTTCGGTTGTCGCTTTAATTTTCAAAAAACCGCGCGAAAGCTCCCGCCGAAGCTTGTTTTGAAAATCGGCAAACGACACGTGCCTCGATCAGACCGCCGCGCACCGTGTACCTCCTGATGCATGCCATACAAGACTAACTGGACGAAGGCGCTCAGCGGCTGTTCGAGCTTTTAAAGTAATGAGTTGTGTTGCTCTGTGGACGGGACAGGCAGGCTCCGCGGTTCGGATATTCGGCGGTAGATGGTGCTGATTTCGCTCGATAATCGAACATCGATATATCCGAAAAGGATGCTGCGCCCTGCTACAGATCTCTTACGATCGGACGCATTTTCGCAAACATGACCCAACCTCCCTTAGCACCATTATTAATTAATCACTTTGATAGTTAGTTTTTTTTAGATAATATCATGTCACAGTTAATATTATTAAGTTTGAATAGTAATATCAAATTGTAATTAATAACATCACGTCGATACATTATGACATGGATAACTCGGCCCCGTTTCCACACTCTTCTGTCCTGACATACGACTCTCGCCTCGTTCACATTCATACATCTTCGCATGCGAGCTCGCCGGTTGTTGAGGCTTCTAACCATCTTCCAGTATCTGGTTAATCTGGTCATGCCACGTCTTCCGCGGTCGCCCTCTCTTTCTGGCGCCATCAACACTTGCATTATATATCGTTATTACCATTCTTTCCTCATTCATTCGCTCAACATGCCCAAACCACCTGGGCGACCCTTTTTCAATTCTATTAATTATGCTAAGATCAGCTTTACATTCATTTCTAATATCTGCATTCTTAACTCTATCATAAATTGATTTGAAACACATACGTCTGAGGGATCTTATCTCCACTGCATTCAAGTTATAGTATGTGTTTTAACACATAACAGTGTTATGTGACAGTAAGAATTACCAAGATACAGAAATAATTGGTCATCAACTCTCCTAATTTCGAATATACGTCTGTTCGTCCGTTCATTCGTTCTTCCATCCATAACTGCTGGAATTACAACAAGAACACTGAACCACATCATTCACCAAAAATGTCATTAAATAGTTGCCTCTGTAAATATACCTTAGATTTCAAGTCGATGAAATTATTTTTTAAGTTAATCTGAAATAAGTTTTAGGTTTAAGTGAATGAAGTAAATTTAAAAACTTATTGTCAAATTTAAAAAAATACAAATGGTTTCCTATTCATGAATTTTCAGCTTCAAAATCCTGCAATTATTAAGTACCGTCATTTGATGGGTTTACGGTTTGTAATCAATAATACTGTCACGGTTAATACATTATATTTCTATTTATGTCAATTTAGTTTCCCGCGGGGATAGGTAGAGAGGATGGAGCGCCATACTGTTCTGTCCTGGTACCTACACAACTATAATTTCATCCATATATATACAGGAATACCAGAACAGTACAACCGTACTACTGTAACAATACTGCGACCATAGCACAAAGATACTCGCCAATATCTAGAATACAACTTATAGGCAATGAATACGCCGAAATAGATATTTGGAATTCTACCTTGCACAGTTACAAGAAGGTTCTAACTTGAATTTTTGTTAATAGCAGGGTTAATGCTGAAATTTAACATATACAAAATATTTTTTTTTTGTAAACTCGCCTTATAATATAATTATTATTTCTAAAGAATAATTTTACTCTATATTGCTCTCATTGAATTAATATTTATTGTTTTATTTATTCTTTTATTAATCATTATATTGTCTATTGAATCGCCTATTATATAAAATTACTTTTTTTTTAAAATTCATATGCCAAAGTGATCTCATTTCCACTGAATTCAGTTTACTTTACAGCTACAGACTTCATTTTCATACGTCAGTATTGGTATTGAAAATCTATTGAATAACCCTAGTCTTGCCTCGATTAATAAATTTACAAAGAAAACAAACATATTATTAAAATTCCAATTTATTTTTATTTTTGTTAATGTCTATACTTTAAATTTTAATTATACGTTAATTTAACGCCGCTGCCGACGGCATTCTGTTTTATATTACGTCATTTATTGACACATTTCATACTTTAGAATTTTTATTTTTAAATTTTAATTAAGGTGTTTTTATTCAAAAAAACTAATATTATTAAGTGAGTAAAGCCTCAAAATACGGGAATAAATAGAATATAGCGTTTAAAATCATTTCTTTATATAAATAAAAAGCGTACTAAAATCAAGAAAAAACCTAAAAACCTTTCCTTAGTACGGATTCTAGATCATGAAGTATACTTTTTATGTATATATTACGCGTACATATAAATATTTATTAAAAATTAGCGACGCCTAAGACAATAAAAACGATATTTTGGCCGCGGTCTGTCGATTAATGCTTACATTTTATTAATTATTGTAAATAATTTCCAGGTTATTATTTTTATATAATAAAAAAAGTTCTATCTAAGTAATTGCCCTAAAAAAATTGTAGTATAGAGTATAAATTCTGATATAAATGAATAATAAAAACCCACATTTTCGTAAAAAAAAAATGCCGAAATATGCATTTGCAGTTAATGTGCCGCCTTAAACAACAGTGAATTCAATTCAATTCAATTCAATCAAAATAACCTGCTAATTAAATTAAACGCAAATCATGAAATTTGTGAGTAACAGGGTGCTAATGTTCACATTACGCACGGACCGGAAAATTTATCGTTTAAATTTGACGCCTGTTAAAAATATATTTTACTGTATAAGTAGTCGTACTACGTGTAGTACATGCTTACGTAGACCAAAATTTGTAAATGATTTGGAATTTTAACGCCGCACGTATGGATTGGAGACTATGACCCTTATAAAGAAAAGTATAGAAAAGCTCAAATGCACGCAACGATCCATGGAGAGATCCATGAATATCCATCCAAGCATCCATGCTTACTCCAAGCATGGATGCTTGGAGTAAGCCTAAGAGATAGAATTAGGCGCAGAACTAGAGTAGTGGATATCATGGATCGTGTAGCGAAGCTAAAATAGCAATGAGCAGGACACGGTGCAAGGCAGGCTACAAGATGGCCTCCCAGAGTTCTGAAATGGAGACCTTGGGAGAATAAAAGAGGCATCGGAAGACCTCAAAAGAGATGGGCGATGATATAGCCGCTGAGGGGGGAAAGAAATGGCTACAATTAGCAAACAATAAGGAAGGATGGAAAGAGAAGAAAGAGGCCTATTATCCAGCAGTGGAGAGACGAAGGCTGATGATGAAGAAGAAGAAGAACGCCGCACGTCACGTAATAAAACTTCGTTGTCCATGGAACCTACGCATTTCTATACTTAAATGGGAATTTTAATATCTCATTCACTAATTGTATATTTGTGTATTTCATTTATTATTTATTCAGTTTTTCTGATTTCTTAACCATGCTGAAATTTAATTTGAAACGTGTAAAAATAAACGGCGCAATATCGGAGGAGCTAAATGAAAATGCCTGTAAAACTAATGGGAAAGTGTCCGCAATAATGTGTGGCCATAAATGTTGGACTATATACAAATTCCTACTTTACGTTACACGAAACAGCAGAAATGCGTTCACGAATTCGTAGTAGCCTGGGTGTCATGGACATAAACAGTAAGCTGGAAGAACGACAGCTATAACGGTACGAGCACATTAGATGGAGACCATACGGTAAAGCGGGCAATGTCTGTGGAGCTTCATTGACAATCATCCAGAAGAAGACCAAAGAACATCTGTGCAAAGAGTTGGGACAATGCGAGGAAGAAGAAGATCTGAGGAGTTCAATGTCGGTTGAGACAAAGTTGCACACTTTCGCCAATCCTGTTTATCCTTTACATGGACAGGATATGCCGGAGAAGGAAAATAACAAGGGCTGTGAGTGTTTGAGATGTGGAAATCGATTCCTCGTTCTTCGCGAGGATATGATATAGCGAGGCTTGCGCTCTCACAAAAGGACCTACAAGAACAGATAAATTCCTTCATTGATGAGTGCACTCAAGTTGGGATGAAGATTAGCACTGCCAAAACAGAGATTATGGTCGTAGGAAGAGACCAAGAGCAGTGCTTGATCAGTATACAAGAGACGCAGCTGAAGCAAGTCGATAAATACAAATACTTCTGGGTGAAACTTTCTAGCGATGGGAGGCAGAAAAGTGAAATAGGTTGAAGTATCAGAGCTGCGGCCAGCGTTTTAAGATAAGAAAATCCTTGCAAAGTGTTAAGACAAAATAGATTGTTTTCAAATCTATGTGCATGTCCACCCTAATTTGGATCCTAACGGAGAGAGTGAGAACAAGAATCCAAGCTGTCGAGAGGAGTTTTCTAAGGGGGGTAGTGAGAGTTACACTAGTGGACATAGAGTTCCTGCACACTACTTTTTCCTCGTTCACTTTTATAGATTTTCATACTCTTCGGTTGTTGAAGCAGTTTAGACGATAATCTTCTAATATTTAATTTATCTGAGCATGCCAGCTCTTTCGCGGATGTCCTCTATTTCACGTGCTTTCAACATTTGTCTCATATATTTACTTTACCATCATCTTGTTTGATTCTTTAATTTTTCTCTATGCTATTTAAAATGCTACAGCCAGCAATAAAATTACTTCTAACTTGTGCCCAAGCGACTGCACTTCCATTGCATTCAGTTGTGATGCTTTGAAAATGTCTAAGACATATGAGTAGCTTATTGATGTAGTGAGTATGACCCTAACTTGGTGATTCATTTGATCGATGGTTCGAGCCCCATTCCAGGACACCAGAAAGTTAGTCCGTCTGTATATATAGTAATAAATGTCTTTATTTTAGTTTCATTGTCAACGCGTTCAGAAAATATATTCTATTACGTTAAATAGACGCGAGCTGACACTGTCCGCACCAAAGGACTCCTCAGAACAACTGAAATGGAGGTGCTGATATCCATTACTGGAAAAACTCTACGTGACCGTGTCCGTAATGCAGACACAAGGAAAACTTTCAAAATAGAGGACATAGCACGATGGAGTAGATTCAGAAGGAGATTCTTGCAGGATCACGTAGCCAGAATGGGCATATGGACAGTGACAGACTCGTGCATAGTGCATACAGCAGCGAATGAAATCCCATCTGGACGATGCCGACGCCTACCTGGAAGACCACCGAAAAGATGGAGGGTTAGCTGGACCTCGTCATCCCAGGAGGCGTGGTTTTCTGTAGCACAGATCAATAGATCCACTAAAAGGAAAAGAAAAAGAAGACGTTTATACGAGAAAAAACTACCACATACACTAATAGTGCCGAGACTTCATAGATATGACTTCACAGTGAGTACACTGAATAGTCACATAAAATATAGTCGATTATGAGGCTGTGATAGTTTTAATATAAAAATCTTCTAATGTTTTACTGTATTACTCTTAAGTATTGATTTTTTCATTTTTCACATCATATAGAGTTTTGTTTAATTGATTCTGTGTGTATTTTTTTATTTAATTGTTTTTTATTGCTAGTTATTTTATAATGTAATTGTTATTTCGATAGCTTTCTTGATTACTTTTTTTTAAACCGTTTAAACTTTAAAGATTGTCTGTTTATTTTTATTATTTTTTCAAACGTATTGTGCACCGTATACACACAAATAAATAAATAAGTCGTCGCCGGAACGCATTAAAAAATAATCGAACAATGGTCGCCCTGTTACATGTCGTGAGAAAATTTAATAAAAATATAAAATCTCTAGGGGCCATTTTGAAACAGAGATATCATTCTTAGAATATAACGATTGATTAATATCTCTAGCGTGAGGTTACGTGCGCGAGGCAAAGGCGCCATTTGTGGCTTATCACAAATCTTTCACTGGGGTGACCAGGAGTACGAAATGATTAGAACAGGTATGACTGAAAATGTATTTAAAAAATGTTAATTGTTCGATGAATATTTTTTTTCTGAAAGAAGGCTTGAACTTTGTGGTGACATTATTATTAAAATAAAACACAAATCACTTTTGTTTTTACCACTTTTTTAGATTATACAATCTACATGTTTCGAGAACAATGTTGTCTTCATCAGGATTGTTTGTGTACTAAAAATTGAAAAAGTTAAACCATGCATGTGTGTTTACGGTGAAATAAGGAAAAATGTTAATATTAATTATTTGAATATTTAACTTTTACTTATTTCACTATTGAATATTTTTCCACTTAAGGTTCCATCCCGTTCAGACGACATTCCTAATAATTAACACCACCCACCCCTCCCCCCCCCCTTATCCTCCTCTCATCAACCTCTTCCACTTCTCTTTTTCCTCTTCTTTTTTTTTAGATATTTTGGCCTTTGCTTTTGTTTCCGTCGCTAATCGCCGGGAATCTAGGGATGGTAATGGAAATAGGGGAAGAATATCAGGATAGAGATGTGAAGGAGTTATTCTGGAGCGAATGTGGACTGCATTGGTGAAAATAAGATAAAGGTACCAGATATTAGCTGAACTCACCATTAAGAGAGTGTTCTTCTTTCTTTCTGTTTCACTGCATTGTGGTGGACGAAATCAATGATCACTTAACAGATCTCGCAATCTGAGCACTTAATACAAAGCTGTTGCCAAAGTTCGACGTTTTTTTGACACATGACCCATATGGATACATGACCCATGTGGACACATGACCCATGTGTCCAAAAACGGAAATATTTTATTATAAGTTATGGTCGCCCTGCATTTCGCTCTAATAAAATTCGTCTTGCGTAACACGATTACATTACTGTGGCCACCATTTAGCATTCTTATCTGGTCTGGATTATTCCACGTGGTCATAACATCGTAATTTGTATTTCTCTAATTGCAATACCTTGAAGTAATTGATTTTGAATTTTGAGAAAAACTCATACGTAGGGTATAAAAGCAAAGGCAGTAATATCCAATAAAAGTTCATGCAGTCTAATTTATAATGTACTGAATTCAAGACTGTAAATTTAAAGGAAACAGTTTTGGAAGGGAAAGATATATTAAATTTAAAATACAGTACATTTTAATTTAGTAATATTCGGTGATTGCATTCAAAATATTTTTTTAATTTTTGGATGGTTCCTTCCTTGTTGTTTGCTAATTGTAGTCATTTCTTTCCCCCACAGTGGCTATATCGTCAGCCCATCTCTTTTGAGGTCCTCCTTAGGTCCCCATTTCAGAACTCTGGGAGGCCATCTTGTAGCATCCTGCCTTGTAACATGTCCCGCCCATTGCCATTTTAGCTTCGCTATACGATCCATCACTGGCAGTATGTATATAATATACTTGTATATATATATAATGTGGTTTCCCAAATATTTTAGTTTTTTTTTAAATAAAAGCTTTTTTGCGTTGCTCTGAAAAGAGTGTATATTTTATTAGCAAAAGAACATAATATTTCATATTAAAATTTAAAAATAATAAAAGTACACACCTGAAAAGAGAAAGAAGAATTTTATATTAGAAACTTTATCCATTATTAAATGTGTATTATTCACCGGTATATTATAATTTTCTCAATAGCTCGATTGTCAGTTGTTTGTGAAAGAATTTTCACACAAATTTAAACGTTCCATTTTAAACAATTCAAATTAAATGAAGATCGATAGGTACCTACCGATCTTCATTTACATATATACAAAGAGATCCCAATTAGCCTAAAAAGAAAAGCCTTTGAATCATGCATATGGTCATACAATATATTTTAGCATAATTTCCAATATTTTTCTTACGTCTAATTATTTAATATTATTATAAGTCAAATTTCATATTTTTTAATCGCTTAAGTAATTTCACACAGTATTCAAAGACATCGTCACAATGTAAAATTTAAATTATTTAAAATTTAAATAATTTTGGTCTGAAATTGAATAATTTAGAATCATTAGAATTTAGTAAAGCATGTAAAGTAAACAAAATATTATTTATAATCAATAATCCAATTCTAAAATTTTTTCCAATAATTTTGTAAAATCAGAATCAGCAATAATATTTAAATATAATTTTTCGAATAATTTAGAAAAATAAAAGACTAATTAATTAATTTTGATATTTTGACATTTATAAAACACCTCACGATAGAACGGTTTTTCCGAAACATGTAGGTGTAATTGATGAATATAAGTGGATATAAAAAAATAATAAAATCAATTTTTTTAAACAATATTTTGTCAAAATCATAGATACAAGATCTGGTTCTGTTCATAAAGATCAAACACATAAAATAAGTCAGAAATATATAAAAAAATGCAAAATTGATGTCGATTATCTCCTAGCAATCAATTTGTTTTGTGTATTGTATTTGCGTAGCTTGTTGATGTAGTGGTCATGAAGCTCGCCTGGTGATTTGGTAGTCGGTGGTTCGAGCCTCATTCCAGGACATCAGCAAGTTAGTTCTATTTTCATAGAATAGACTTATGGCTTAGTTTGAGAATAGTTAGAATATTGATGCGAACAGCGGCGTGCAGTGAGAACAAGAAGCGTGACTTTTTCCTAAGCATATATCTTGAAAATAAACTGAAATATTCAGATATTTAATTTCAATTTTTTTCCACATTTGTATATGTTTAAATAAAAGTCATATTTCTTGTTCTCATTGCATGCCCCTGAAGATCACACGTATTCCGTGTTCGCATCTCTATTTAAAAAGTAGTTCTTTTTCACTCATTATATATATATATATATATATATTAATCTATCTATAGTATATATATATAAGATATATATATATATATATATCTATATATCTATATATATATATATATATATATATATATATATATATATATTATATATATATGTTAGTATTGATTTTTTGAGGGTAACCCGCGTCAAAATCTGGTCCTCAGAAGGACCATTCGTCAACCGACGTTTCGCCTGAATCACAACAGGCATCTTCAGGTTGCTTGTTAATAAATTTCCGTCACGAGGGGCAGTGCGAACACGTCCGTTCGTATCGGAAGCTTATTACCAAGTGAGGTCTGGTAAGTCAAAGTCTAAATTTGGGTACTGTGGTCATTATTGGCCTTAATGATTTTCGGGAATTTTGTATTAAATATTGGGTGTTCCCGGCCGTTGCTGGCCTTAATGGCGTTTGTTTGGCTCCTTGTGATGCGCTTTGTACTTGATGTTGCTTCTATTGTGTCGGTGGTTATATTTAATTGATTTTTGCGCGCTAATATATTATTTTTATTTTTACCCTCGATATTATCATATGTAATCCAGATTATTGTGAAGTTGCATGTAGTCGCAGCAACTTATTCCAAGGTGATGCACGTACGTTGTAGGTGAATTTAAAGCATACTTATTCCTATGGGTCCCTGCCCCACAAACAACACTTCATGATGTCTCGTTTGTGTTAACGTTAATGTTAACTTTAAAGACTGCTAATGAATATCTTTATATGGTTGACATTTTCAACGACAATCTAGTTAAAATAAAGTAAGCACTTAAAGAAACGATATTATTTCAATACTAACTTGCACTATTACTATACAGGGTTATTTGTAAAACATTAATAACCTCGCAGGACTATACTCCTGCCTTGATTATGAGTCGAAAATGTTCAAGCTATCATGACCTAATATCAATAGTTATTGAGATATGTGACATCGAAGTTTGCATTTTTTAAAAAATATTTCTGACTTCCTTTTTGTAAAACGTTGGATTATCATTACAGTAACTAATATCAATTACGAAAAATTCATTTGTTTCAATACAAGTTAAATAAAATGATTAAAACTCTGAAAAATTCCAATTGGAATGTTTTCCAATTGGAATTCGAAGGTTTTTATTTTTTTATTTGACTTGTATTAAAGGGAATGAATTTTTCATATTCGATATAAGTTACTGTAATGATAGTCCAACGCTTTACAAAAAATAAGTCGGAAATATTGAAAAAAAAAATGCAAAATTTGATGTCGCATATCTCCTTAACTATTGATTGATATTGGTCATGATAGCTTGAACATTTTCGACTCATAATCAAGGCAAGAGTATAGTCCTGTGAGGTTATTAATGTTTTCCAAATAACCCTGTACCTGTATACATGTTAGGGTATTTAATATTTTTTTATATATGTATACACATTATTGCTTTGTATTTTATATTTCTTTACTCATATTTTACTCCTTATACCTTTTACTACTTATACATGTACCTATTTAATATTTTTATTTTTTACATTTTACTGTTCGTACCTGATATTATTCTATTTTTACTCCCTTTCTTTTAACTCGTAGCGTCTGCTTGCTTGCTTGTCTGAAATTTTTTGAATCGATTTTTAACCCTTTTCCTGTGATCAAATCGAGTTGAAACTTTGCAGGCAGACTCGTGGCGGCAATAAAAATGATTTAACAAATTCTCGTTTTAAAAAATAAATAATTATAGTATAATTTTGGATTTTTAGAAATTTTAATGGTTTTTACAAATTGGAATCATTCTATATGAGTAATTAGCCCGATGCGTGTATAGACATGAAACCTGATTCAAAGCAAAAGGGAGTATTGTAAAAACTTGATTTTTATAGGTTAGCTTTTATTATATATACCTAATACGTGATGTGACTTTATATCTTGTATGTAAGTAGCTACGGCCTGTACTTGATATTGTTTTTATGTAAATATTTGTATATTACAAAAAATTTACAAGTAAAAGCCTATAATGGGCGTGAACAAATAAAAAAAAAATAATAATAAAATAAAAAATCTTAAACAAAACTTTAACCCTTTTTACATTAAAATATTATTCTACACATATTTACACTTGAACTCATGACTCACTCAACTTTCACTAACATTGCACTTGATACTTTGTAGATACATAATTACTACCTAATGAAAATAAATATTACTGACGAATTCAAAAAAATATTATAATTGTGTTCTATAACCGCCACTCTGGGACAGGCGTAGCCTAGTAGAGTGGCATAATCCACAAATTTAATAAAAAAAAAGTGTAATTTATCTTATATTTTTATTATTAAATTGGTATTAAGTACCTTTATTTGTAAACAAGGATTTTTTTGTGCATGCAAAATGCATTGTTAAAAAATTGGATAGCCCTGGTGGCTGCATTCATTTTCCGCCGAAATCGTCTGAAATCGCTGACATTGTTTGCACTGCGTATCCCTTCGCGACGGGCGCTATCGGTCTCCTTTGAGCGCGCCCGGCGAGCGCGCTATCTCGGGCGCGATCACCCAGGGCCAAAAGAGAGGAAAGGTTGCCGCGCGAGCTCGAATTGCAAAACAGCGCAATGAGGAAACAACAACCTCTGCCTCGGCTCGTACGAGCACGATATCAGTATTCTGCCTTTCAGATAAAAACGCGGGCTTCCACGCCACTATAAAGCATGAATTCACCTTTTCAACCACAAATTCATTTAACACAAACTATCACCACATTGATATTTTCAACTCAACAATAAGAAACATAAAACAAACAATATCTACACTACCGCACCCAAACTAATTCGTACATTATATCTTCCCTTCTACTCCCGTCCCACATTACCCTCCACCCTCTCCACAAGTTAAAGTAAATTATTATATTCAGTAGAAAATTTGTAATTGGCATAATTTTAAAAACCATTATTTCATATTTTTAAGATTGTTATTTTGCTGTTAATTTTCCCCAAAATAAAATAAATAAAAAAGGGTACGAACATGCCGAAGATGCTTCACTGCGATACCTCGCGGTCGCGGTTTGGCTCGCTACCTCGATGTCACCTCCATGTAAAACAAACGCACGCTAGTATATACGCACGCACATGCCGAAAGATACCTCACTGCGATACATCGCGGCCTACATGGAGGTTGCCTCGATGCTTACGTGAAAACAAAATATTTTGTTTTTACATCGCTGCTTGCCGTCGACCGCGATGTAAAAACAAATGGAGCTGTCATGTCACGATCGCTGTAGGTATCTTTTAAACTGTTAAAAAAATTAACCCATAAAAACCAAGTTTTTATTATACTCCCTTTCTTTGTAAAATATAACAACAATTAAAGACGAATTAAAACATATAGCATAACACTAAACTTACAGGAATTTAATATAATTCTAAAATTTTAGATGTATTGAGCTTTGATAAGACACTTCTAGCTTTGAAGATTAAATTCTAAAAACATTTGTCAGTCAATTTAGATTTTCGACATTCGTAGTGAAGTACCTAATATGTATACCGACGGAGTAATTCAAATTTAGAAAATATTCCGCGATGTTATCGGGCCGCTATGCTAGTAATCAAACTTTTCTAATGATTCCAATTTGAAAAAACCAATAAAATTTCTAAGAATCCTAAATTATAGTAAAATTATTAATTTTTTTTAACGAAAATTTGATAGATCTTCTTGATCGTTGCCACGAGTCTACTTGCCAAGTTTTAATTCGATTGGATCACGGGAAAAGGGTTAAAAATTGATCCAAAGTTTTTTCACCCGGCAAGCCGGCAAGCAAGTAGACGCCATGAGTTAATATAAAGGGAGTAATAAACATTACCTACCATTAGCTCATTGTTTTCACTTGGTGATTCTACATAGTGCTACTTCCTGATTTTTACTTGATAAATACTGCGAATTGAATGTCATCGAGGTGCGGCTGAACCGCCATGTTCGCACCGCCATCCATGTAAATAGCAAGCATCGACATCGAGGTAGCGAACTGAAACCGCGACCGCGAGGTATCGCAGTGAAGCATCTTCGGCATGTTCGTTCCCTAAGGCGCTCGATCCGCCGAACTGAGCCGCAGTATGACAGACAGCGTTGACTCGCACACCCAATTTGTGACTTATAAATTGTAATACGTAAATAATACAATAAAAAACACATAGGCCCGAAACTGTACAATGCGGTGCTTGAAAGGCTATCTATCACAAATGAACACAAAAACGAAAAATGTAAAAACATCAATTATAATTTGGGTAAAAGAGATGGGTCGACCAGTTATTGGGAAACTTATCCAAACAAATTGAGAATTACAAAAATTGAGATTGTATTTAGGTGTATTTACATGTGCCTAAGTTGTGCGATGATAAATCTTTTTTTTTTAAACATATTTGTATAAAATGTACTTTTTTAAACCTATTTTGTATAAAATGTACTTACATATAAGTTATAATTGCAAACTTTGCCTGTCTCAACACAGAGCTCTCTAGTGAGACGGGCATAGTACAATTTAACCTTATCAAATGTAAAAGTAAAGCAATTAAATAAATAAAATAAAATACATAAATATTCTTGAACATGTGTTACTTGAAGAATACTGTCTGCTATAATATAGTAAAATACTAGTGTAGCAGGCAGGGCGTAAAATTAATGTGGTGTTTACTCGCTGTCAAGATCCTCAGCAACAATGAGAAAGCTTATTTAATGTTGTAAACACTGTAAACATTGTAAACATTTGTAAACATTGAATAAACATTGAAAATAAAATAAATATTATTTAAGTTTTTAATTTCATCTTCTTCTTCTTTTTCTTTAAGTAGATCTATGATGACGAGATCCAGCTATTCCTCCATCTTTTCGGTGGTCTTCCCAGTAGGCGTCGTCCAGAGGGGATTTCATTCGCTGCTGTATGCACGAGTCTGTCACTGTCCATTCTGGCTAAGTGATCTCTCCAGAATCTCTTTCTGGATCTACTCCATCGTGCTGTGTCCTCTATTTTGAAGGTTTTCCTTCTGCATTTCGGACACGATCACATAGAGTTTTTCAAGTATTTTCAAGTTTTTCAATGGATCTCAACACCTTCATTTCAGATTGTTTAATTTACTACAGCTAAATATAAGAATTTAGAATAAGGTGGCACTGTAAATAAAGTTTCGCGCCTAATTAATTTGAACCTTTTTACTTCCTTTATATTAACTCGTGGCGTCTGCTTGCGTGCTTGCCGGCTTGCCGTCAAAAAAACTTTGGAACCGTTTTCCCGTGATCTAATCGAGCTGAAACTTGGCAAGTAGACTCGTGGCGACGATCAAGAAGATCTATCAAATTTTCGTAAAAAAAAAAAATAATTATATATAATTTCGTTTTTTTTATATATTTTTTTTTATTTTTTCAAGAAATTTTATTTATTTTTTCAAATTGGAATCATTAGAAAAGATTGATTAGCAACGGCGGCCCGATAACGTCGCTGAATATTTTCTAAATTTGAATTACTCCATCGGTATACATAATAGGTACTTCACTACGAATGTCGAAAATCTAAATTGACTGAAAAATGTTTTTAGATTTTTATCTTTAAAGCATGAAGTGTCTTATCAAAGCTCAAAACATCTGACATTTTATAAACATATTAAATTACTGTAAGTTTAGTGTTATGTTATATGTTTTAATTCGTCTTTAATTGTTGTTATATTTTACAAAGAAAGGAAGTATAATAAAAACATGGTTTTTATGGGTTACTTTTTTAAATATCACGTAAAATGTTTGAGGGTTTTTAACATAAACATTTTTACCCTTGTGAAATCATTTAAAACACACGATGTTTATTGTAATAAATTATTTTGTTCAAGAGCTGATGCACTTGTAATAGAAGATTAGGCGGTCTATCCGCATTAGAGTACTCAGAGTAGCGCAGACTTTAAGGAATCGTAAAAAAGAATGTTCCCTCGAATTTACTATTATTAGACAATACACTCGTGTGGGCAGTAAATTTTGTACAAAAAAATATGTGCTCGAATATGCCCTCTGCTTTAGATGCCTATCACCACTTTGGTGATAGGCGTCCAAAACAGAGGGCGTCCTCGAAAGACCTGGCACGATCATGTAAATAAAATATGGTCCTGTTAAAAGCTTCTTCAATTACATAGCGAGCATGAGAACATAATACGGGGTATAAAAGCAAAAGCAGCCATATCCATAAAATTATAAAAATGTTTTGAATGCAATCACTGATGATTACTAATTCACGGAATGACAGAAATTTTTTCCGTAACATGTAGGTGTAATTAATAAATATATAAGTAGATTAAAACAAATACTAAAATTAATTTTAAATCTAATGTTTCTAGATACATTCTATTTGTATTACATTATATCCTTTTTCACTTATATATAATCTAATGCTACTAATGATTACATTAAAAATATACAAGGTGTACCAGAGCTAGCAGCAAAAACTTGGCAGGTGGATTCCTGATTATGTTATGAGTCTAAAATATTCAAGCAACAATGGCCTAATATCAATAGTTATGGAGATATGCAATATCAAAGTGTGCATTTTTTTTCAACATTTCTTACTTATTTTTTGCAAAAAGTTTAACTATCATTACAGTAACTTATGTCGATTATGAAAAATCCATTCGCTTTTATTCAAGTCGAACAAAATGTAAAAACCTTTTTATCATTTTATTTAAGTTGTATTGAAGCAAATGAATTTTTCATAATCGATATTAGTTACTGTAATGATGGTTCAATTTTTTGCAAAAAATAAGTCAGTAATATTGAAAAAAATGCCCACTTTGATATTATTTTAGGTCATGGTTGCGTGAACATTTTACACTCATAATATAGTCGGGAATCTTAATCTAGGTTAAATTTCTGCTGCTAGCTCTGGTACGCCCTATATATGACAATGCCCCCCACTTTTTAACACTAGAATTAAATTCTCTATTTAAGATGGGTAAGCGTTAATATTTTCATTTTGTTATTCCAATATATGATATTTAATTAACACAGTTATGTACAATGTAATTAAATAATTAAATAAATAAGAGCGTAAATGCAATACACACGTAAATTGAGTCTGCCGTGAGTCGGTTCTTTGAGAGAGTTTTTGGAATTCCTCAAATCCGGTTGACAAGAGTGACGGGCGCGGCCGAAGAGGACGGGCGGTGTTTACCGGGGCACCTGCAGCGTGGTTTATGGCCGCGGCGGCGGCGCGACACAGCCCTGAAGATTAAGCCTTAATACATAAAGGATCTTCACACTCCTCCGTCAGGGCCCCTTGTCAAGTGTCATGTGGCATGTGTCATTCCGCCGAGCCAGGGCAGCTCAACCTTACTCCTGATTTTTTTTTCCGAAACAATTTTTTACCGAAACTATAGTAAAAAGGGAAATATATATTGTTAGGGGATCATGGATGCAGGAGGCAATTTTTTATTTAATTATTTTTTTAATTTTATTTGATAATTAAAATACATTTATTTGACACAGTTTTTACAATGGTGTTTCTCTTCTACATGAGTAATATAACTCGTGAGTGGGAGAGGAGTATCATTTTATTTTAAATATATTAAATAGTAAGTAGTACATACTATATACCTATGTATATGAAGTAAAAAAACTAATATGCGTTAATCATAACGCAATTATGTGAGACAACAGTAAAAATAATTAATAATAAGCAAAAAATTTAAAAATGAATATAGTATAGAGAAAAACAATGGAAAATTTTAAGCAAAGATAATAACAGTAAATAATAAAAAATGAATCTGGCTTGTCTATAAATAAATAGGCGGCCCTCGGGTATGACACTGACTTCTCACACTCATCTACGTGATTTCGATTACGCTTCTGTAATTGGGCCTATTGGCCTGTTGAAGCGTAAAAAAAGAAGCACTAAAAACTATTTACAAAAAGTCACTGGAAACGAACTAGAATATTTCATACAGATTTGCACTAATTCACGTCAATAGAATCTTCGCTGCTTTTTGACTATCGCTATTTACTCACTCGCGCCGGATGTCTGTGGCTTGTTTTTTGTCTCTGGTCAACTCGCATAGTTCGCTTTTTTGTGGAGTATGCCCGCTGTCAGAAATAACTAACTCGCCGCGCGCGCTTGTTCGCTTTTATACAAAAGTTGGTTTCGCGATGCGACGTGAATGGTCGACTAGCTTCTCCATATTTCTAGTGTTTTACAGTTTCTCCGAAAATAGTGTGTTTGATTCTAGATTCATTTGGACTGTGTGAGAGACTTTGATAAAGCATATTTACCCTTTTTTGAATCTCGTGACAGTATCGATGCTCGTTATAAATAACGGCCTTTTACAAAATATTTCATTTATATTTTAAGGACATAAACTAAACTAAGAAAATTTCAATGCTCGTCGTGAATGAGTTTATCTCGAATGAATAAGTGAATATGTTTATATTAAATAATTAATTAATATTTATTTTTATAAAATAAAAAAATATTTTGTTAAATTTTTTAATCACTACTGTATTAAAATAGATTTTTAAATTCGGCAATTATTCATGATGGACAGCGATATCTACATTGTTTATTTAGTTCTAAATTAAATGTGACGTTATACGTGATTTTATATTTATATTAGCATAAAAATGTCGTATACAGATATATTATATAATATAATTGAAAGTTTTTCATAACAAAATTTCTGTACTGTAATTTACATTCATATATTTTGTATCATCTATGGTAGGTTGTGAAAGATTTTGAGTCCAATGAAACGATTTTAAGAAACGACTAATTTTGTTTTTCTTCTATAGTACTTCTTCTTATACCGTCTCCACTTGTATTGCATGCATTAAAATACTTATATTTAGTTTAAATTTTTTAATAAAATTTTTGGGCAATAATCTAAGCATAATTTTAAATATTTCTACAAAAACCTTATAGGTATTTTATTCTCTGATTCCCTGATTATTTATGTATATCATTCAAAATTTTTGTAGCATTTCAATATAATTCGCATTGCTTCGTTTTTTTACTATTTGTAATTTCTTTAGCATTCCTTCGTTGCTTATAAATAATATGTTGGAACAATTATCAAGCTATTGGAGAATCGTCAAGAATATAAGTCAAATAAAATATTAAATTTGCAAAATATATTTTAAATTTTCTTAAAAATATATTTTAAACGATAATTCAACGTTTTACAAAATATGTCAGGAATATTGAAAAAATGCACGTTTTGTTGTCGTGTAGCTCCAAAACTATTGATATACATATGTCATGGTTGCTTGAACATTTTCGACTCATAATCAAAGCAGGAATCTACCTGTAAAATACTGTGGACTAAAATACAGCTTGTATATAGACATCCAGCGAAGATACCCAAAAATACCTATAATTTTTTTTATTGAAAAATATATATTCAGCTGTTTTTGAGATCTGGTAAATTTACGAAAATATTTTTTTTTTCGCTATTCTGTTTTTTTACCCCATGTATTATAGATTATCTCACGAAAATATCCGAATGAAATGTGTTTATATATTATTTATATTTTCGGTTACAGAATTTCTATTTCTTCCAAGTACAGACAAGTGTCTGTACTCGGAAGAAAGGAAATAAAGTTATTTGAAATTTTTTTCACAACATATTCCTTTCCACACAACATATCTTTTCCCCATCAGATATAATAACAAATTTGTGCCAGCGCGTTTTACAATTATGAAAGCATTTTCTTTATTTTCTCAATTTTGGCAAAATTTCGTCTATTCCTGTTTTTTTTCATCTTTGGGAATAGGAAAAAATCGCAGGACGGCAAGTCTGCCAAACACGGAGGTCCAGGCATCATAACGGTGTTATTTTCGGCCAGAAATTCATGTTAAATATAATCTATAGTTATTTATGACTGCTTGAAAAAGGTTAATTGTCAGGTGCAGTTACGTACGATTGCAGTACTATTAAGTTTTTACTTCCAAATAAATTATCATAATCATCGTCACTTGTAATCAAAATCATAACCTGTAATCTATCTGCATCTCCGTTCAGTGTATCTATTTATATTCGAGTTCCGGCTGGAGTTCGAAGACCTTTGAAAAATTTCTTTTAAATATATTGAGGAATTGATGAAAACGCTGGGATTTAATACAGGATTTATTGAATACCGATTAATTAATTAAACTAATCTACAAGGTCACTTATTGCTATTTTATAAATTATTTTTATATTATAAGCTATTTTATAAATTAAACTGGTTCGCAATTTATCACTCGCAAATAGATACTTTATATTCGCTTTAGCACTTTATTTCCTATTCCCCAGAATATTCCGTCAATTTCCGCACTTATTAATTTCGCTTCGGTTTATCTCGCTACGTAAGAACTTTCTAGAATCGCCGTCGAATTTTCGCTCGCTTGGCATCACTGGCTTCTCGTCGCTACCGTTCGTTTGGCCGGACTGATCCGCCGCCGCGGCTACCTTCGCTTCTGTTTTTAGTTTATTTATAGTGGCTAATGCTGTTATCGAAATTCCGAGACGCTTCCCGCGTTTTCCAGAAGTTCCTCGCGTTTTCCAGACTCTCGGAGATGTCTCTCGTAAGTCGTAGATTATGCAAGGCTGTTCTGGAATCTTCTTTAGTATTGTGATCATTTCAAACAACTGTCACCCGACATGAGTGCGCGATTCCCCTTAGCCTCCTTACAATATGTAAGATTTTATTTTTCATCATACTCAGTATTGCCAATAGTTATAAAATAAATGTACAATACAAAATCATTTGACACAAGTAGGGGAATAACATGTTACAAAATACATATTATTGTGGGAGAACTTAGAAACAAACAAATACAATAATAAAAAATACCAATACTTTTTATTAATACTTTATTTGTTAATTATTTTTTTTTTCTAATGCTCCGACGTTAGCATTCATGTTGGTGATCATAATCTTATTAGCAGCAACTATCTGATTTTGTGGATGATGTATCTAATGATTTTCTTACTTGTATTGTATAAAGTAAATTATCACCATATCTTTATTTTAATTAACATAAATTTTATTTTAATAAATTGTCACGAAAATACAGTAGGTAACATGCTCAATACATATTTTAAATATAAACTGTAAATTAGTAATATATTGAAATAATTTTCAGGCGTATTCTAGTGTATATGTTAATAATTCGGATGAGTGTTATATATACATAGAAATAATATTGCTTCAAACTGTAATCAAAAATATAGATGTCTCATTTACCAGTGGCGCCATCTATATACTGTTTTGTGGGAATAAAATTTTTTCAAACCATATATGGCGTTAGCTTAGTTGTTATAAAATTCAAAAGAAGATAGATAAACACATACAGCGATCTTGGGTGTTTCGGTGATGAAATTGTGTAAAGTGATCACTTAAGGGGGGGGTAAGGTTAATTCGTACAAAAAAGGCATGTTTTTGTGAATTTTTTGTGACGACACAGTTAAAATCTCTTTATTAAAACCAATAGTATATTAAAGTATGACATTTGAAAAATATTGTGTAAAATTTTCAAGACGAAATATTAAAAAATACGGCAATGGCAGCAATTATTCGGACGTGTCTCGGAAAAAAGTAGAATTGCGATGTCCATCATAACTTGGTGCTAGATCATCTGAAATCAAAAAATCAAAATTCATTCGTTAAATAATAGATTTTCCCAGGTAACGCTGGGAGGGTTTTTTGAAATTTCAATTTTTCAATTTTTTGGAACACTTTGAAGGGAAAAACGCGATTTTTTGCGAAAAATATCGACTAATTTGTTATTAAAAAATAAAAATTAATAACAAATTTGAAAAAAACTCAACAGCGTTACCTTGTAAATTATGTACAGAAATAGTGTTCAAAATTTCAGAAGTTATGATGGACACTGACTTTGAAAACGTGAGATGTGGGGAAAACGATTTAAAGTTTTGCACACTGTAAAATTCAAAATAAAACTCAACACTTATTTTATACTTACACATAATTGTCGATGCCATGTTCACACGGCAAAGAGCTTTCATCATCAGCATTTTTTCGTCCTTGTCTACGCAAAACTCTTCTAATACAATAGCACGTCCGGTAGTCCTCAGGTGAGCGCGTCTCTTAGCTGCCCGAGCAGGTATAGAAAATCAGTCTGAGTATCGCTCAAATGTTTTGCTCCGATTGACTTGAAATTTTGACACAATATTCTTGCAATGTTATACATGCATTTAAAAAATTAAAAATAAAATCCAAAAAAAAAAAGTTAAAAACCTTACCCCCCCTTAAGCCAGTCTCATAGACATGACGTCAGCCCTTTAACGCCCACGACAGTCCAAATGTTCTTTCCCATATAAATAGTAGCTTCGTCTTTGTGAGACTTTTATTAAATTTATTTATTAAGGATTCTTAACAGTTTTAAAATTTTATAATGTATGAGCATAGTGTATAATACATGGACCAATTAAGAAGATTCACAGAGGATTAAGACACAGTGAATTAGGAACAAAGTTGGATAGGACAATATTTTTAAGTTAATTAATAAATTGTAATAAACAGTAATTAATATTAGAACTAAAGAAAAAAAGCGACTGAATATGATAAATATATGAAGGAAAGAGATAATTAATGAGTTTAAACTGTTACACGGATATTGGGAAAGTAATTTATCTTAAGGCTTAATTTACTGCAAATGCATATTTTGGCGTTTTTGTTCGAAAAGGTGTGTTTTTATCATTCATTTAAATCAGAATGTCCATGCCAAACTACATTTTTTTAAACAATAGCTTAGATAGAACTTTTGATCTTATATAAAAGTAATAAATTGAACATTATTTACAATATTTAAGAAAATATATGCGTTAATCGACATGCCGTGACTAATACAAAATCAATAGATTCTGAATATTATATATATATTAGTCACTGAAAACGAATTTTTTTGCCGCGGCCTGCCGATTAATGATTATATTTTCTTGTTCAATTTATTATTTTTGTAAAAGAAAAAAGGTTTTATTCAAGTTATCGTCCTAAAAAATTTTAGTTTAGCATATGCATTCTGATATAAATGAATACTAAAAACCAACATTTTCAAAAAAAAAAAAAAACGCCGAAACGTGCAATTTTCAGTGAATGTCCAGCCTTAATCGTGATCCCTTTGGGGATAAAATCCAATAATTGTATTTCTAAAAAATTTGAACACACTCATAAAAATTTCAAATAAAAATAATATTGCAAGAATAAAGAGTCAAGATCGTTATTACTGTCGTTAGACATATTTAAGTGGTTACGAATATTTTATGCGAACCGTATGTTTTCCGAGAAACGGTTCTCGACGTTTCGTTGAAGTCGTATTCGACGTCATCAGGAGTGTTCTCATGTTCTGTAATGTAATGTAAAGTAACATTTATCAGTCCGCCCTATACCTCCGCGGGAGCAGGTCGTCCTCGTAATGACGTTGAATACGACTTCAACGAAACGTCGAGAAACGTTTTGCGAAAAAACACACGGTTCGTACAAAATATCCGTAACCATTTGAAGTTAAAAATATCGCAAGAATAAATGTACACGTGTGAAGTTGAGCAGGCCTGCGCGGGGAAGCGCTGATTTGTCGGCGTGTGTGACGTGTGACTGTGAACACTTCGGTTGACAATGGCATTGTTCTGCTGCCAAATCACCATCGCCGGGTTCCCGGTACAACACCCGGGGGATTATCGGGAACAACATTCCATTTTATTACAGCGCGAAAGCTAAAATGCCTTTAAAAACAATCAATAATTCAGTGGCGCTGATTCCACGTTCGTTTGGGCATTTTAAAAATTGCTTTCCTTCGGGATGGAAGAGTGTGGCGCTCTATCTTCTCTGCCTACCTCCTTTAATTTCGTGAGATCAGATCAGCTTACAAATAAAATACAATTATACAAAAACTATACAATTATAAGTACAGATCAAACAATTGACTACTATCAATTTCAAAATAGAAGTTATGAAAATGCTAAAACTCAAATAAAACAGCCAAATAATTATGATAAGGTCAGATATTCATTCCTATTATCTTTATTTTTTACTCTATCATAAATGAATTTGCTACACACACGTCTATGGGATCTCCGATGCATTCAGTCTGTTTTCATTCCTCTTCTACCAGCTCCAGGCTTCATTTCCACACATCAGTGTTGGTATTATTTTCATAATAATCCAACAGAAGAAAAATTAGAAATATTGAAAAAAATACATACTTTGATGTCGTGTGTCGCCTGAAGTGTCGAAATTTTGCCCAAAGTGTAAAGTATGTATTCTATTCAACATTTAATCAGGAATACTTTTTTGCTACTAACTACGAGACATCTTGCACAACACAAGAGGCCGAGTACATCAACCAACAGCAACCCTATTTTCTCTACGACGAAAATGTTACCGACAAATATGTTTTATTTTTGCGTCCGGTGTTCCAAAATCCAGCCCCCTGCGAGGCTTTTATTTTAGTAGGCTTCGCAAAACAAATACTTTGAGTGCTCATTATTCGAGCGTCAGTGGCGGCTTTTCTGGTCACATCCCGGGCATTAGCCGGCGTCATAAAGTCATAAAAAGATTATTTCGTGCATTGTGCCGCTATCTGGGTGGCCGCCCCTGGGTCCCCCTACAAAAACACCTTTGTGTCCGATTCACGTAGTTTTGAGAATTCTCCGAGCCGTGCTATATTGTATCGACGGTCGTAATTGATTTCTGGTGAGGGATGCGAAGTGTTATTTTAGTTTCAACGGGGGTCGGACCATCCCCTGGGGAATAAAGCGGCCTTAGGTACTCGTGAGACTTTGATTTCTTCTGGGAAGTCGATGCGTTGGACAGAGCCGTTCAGATGCTTGACGCTGTAATGTTGCGAAAAAAGTAGGATAGAAAATCTTCAGAGTACTTGAAAAATATTTTTACGATTGTATGCAGAGTGCTAGATTTTTCTGTATATATATATACCTCTATATTTTTTTATTTAAAATATGATAGAGACCTGAAAACATCACTTTCGCTGTTTAACATAAATATCTGAGATGTTTCTGATTTCCTAACATATACTTTGCAATTTTTGTCTATACAAATCGATAACCTTTCTGTCTCGCCAAAATTCTTGCTTTTTTATGTTGAGTTCGCATATTGTGTTTGTTACAAATCTCTGTGGTCATTGGTTGAAATAATTGGATACGGTTGCGCGCCTAGATAAACTAGTTCCTAAGAAAAGAAACATAAAATTCCATCTAATGGCTTTAAAGTTTTGAAAATACTCCGGTCCTATATAATTTTTCGCATTCTTGAAATATTATTCGCCCGATGCAAGATATTTGGTGAAATCTGGTGTAATGTGTAGGTAGTACTTACAAAATAATTGTAAAATTTGCTTACATTGTTAGTTTTATGCTAAAAAAATGGAAATATACGCCACAATGAAATTTTTTCATAAAAAATAATTTAATTATAATAACTACAATGTCTTAGAACCAGCTAAGTTATAATTAAATACATTAAAATGATACGATAAAAATAATTTAGATAATCTGGAAGCAATTTGAAAGAAATTAATAACATCAGATATGAACTTGGATAAACTTCTGTTGAGAATATTTTTGAGTTTGTTCAAATCTTTCAGACATTATTAATCAATTAATGTATATTATAGATATCTCACAGAGACAAAACTGTATTTCTTATGGGAAAGTATACATACTACACCTACTTATACATACTATACCTACTTTATACTACTATACGTACTATACCTATTTTCCCATAAGAAATACAGTTTCGTCTCTGTGAGATATCTATAATATACATTAAACTTCTGTTGATTTAGATATTTCAATATGTATGGTCTTACCAAGCGCCGTGAAATGTACGAACAGTTATGTCTGTACAAACTCATGAATAATATTATGAATACTCTCTGCTGTCGCCGGGGTAAGTTTTGCTTCTGAAACTACAACACTGAGTACAATTCAAAGAAAATAGTGGATAAGAGACAATAACAAAGGCAATAAGAACACAAGCCAAGGTTAAGTAACAAGAGAAAAGCGGAGGAACATACGGTAAAAATGGTAGAAAAATAAATGAAATGATAAATCATAAAACTTTTGTACATCTGCAGCAATTGTTGATGCTCCATGGCACCAGGGAGACAGTGTAGAGTGTTTATAAACAGGGAAATAGACTCCACCGGTTTTAGAAGCTAATGTCCTCGTATCTCAGGAAACAACCCCGATCGTAATTACGAAGCTACTTAATTAGCCATTCAGTTTTGTCGTTTGAGTTATCTTAATAATATAATAGGTCACGCAACGCAGGGTCAGTCATCCGTGACCGCAAACTCTACGCAAATATTACGTGCGCAATGCAGGGTCATTCATGACCGCAAACTTTCTCTGTTTTAATACGTAAAGGAATAGAATCCCTTTACAATACCGTAAAACTGCTGTGCAGTTTGGCATATGTATAATGTAATAAATATCAAAAAATTAATAAATATATTAAAAAAAAAATACTAAAACACTACATTGGAATAGTCTAAAATGCTCTAAAGGCCTTTCGTAGGAATAAAACAAATCTCTCGTAGTAATTTATCTATAAAAGGCATCGCGCAACGCGGGTGACCGACCCGCGTTGCGCGTAACGATTCACTTTGTAACGATAAATATGTGATACCTCAGTGTTAGAACCAGTGTGATCAATGATTCGTGTCGGTGATATTACAACACGCGATACTACCAAAAGAGTGCGAAAGTGAATGAAAGGATACCGGGCCAGACGTCTTCTACGTACGAACATTGTACAGAGTTTTCAGGACGTAATCAAAGCAATAGAAACAGCGTTAATTAGAGTGAATTAAGGAACAATACAATAATAAGTGTTTAAAATATGCGGGAGACATTTAAGACTATAAAATTAAGAACGGTACTACAAATCAACTCGTGTCCAGTGACTTTCTTGGGTAATAGATTAAAATAAATTAATTTCTGGTGTTTTTTATTTGCCTTCCAAAGCAATTTTCTGTGACAATGTATACATGACAACACAATAAAGATAATCAACGAGGGATAACAATCTTTTCAAAAAAGTTTTCTGAGATATTTATTCACTGATCTGCATTATTTAAAATTAAATTATATTAATAATATTGTGTCTGAATGTGAAAGTTACACTGAAAAATCACGAATATGTTGAAATAAAGTTGATAAAATTTCAAAAAAATAAATGTTCAAATTCAGGTAGTGGTGTGTTTAAGTTTAGTAAACACCTTTGTTAAACATATCTGTTTAAAATATTATTGTCCCAAAAATAGAAAAAAAAAACATCTACCACGAAAGGTTAAATCTACCCATTTTTTTAAACATACGTACGAAACTAAGGATGTTGAAAGAACTCAACAATATCAGTTTGTCAGATAGAAGGAAATTAATGAACTTAATATTTCTGTCCAAAATTGCCAATTCTCAAATTGACGGCCATGATTTACTCTCTAAAGTATATTTTAGAGTTCCATTGTCAAAGCGTTTGAAAGACATATACTATTACAATATTATTAGAACAAACTACCACATACACTCATTACTGCCAAGGCTATACGTACTTTGAGTTTGTAGAAATATTCCACGACAGCTTGACTACTTGAAGCTTAAAAAGAAACATGCAGTCGTTTCTGAGACAGTGATAGTTTTATATAAAAATCTTCAATATTTTACTGTTAAATATTGGTTTGTTGACTCTTTCATTTTTTACATCATATGTATGGTGTAAAAGCAAAGGCAGCAATATCATATCAGCAATAGACATATTTAATACCAAATATGAAGAGTATCGTAATATGGTGAGGCAGAAACTAGAAACTTGTCCCCCTCTCTGACCATGTGCATTATATACATTACGAACCCTTTTATGTTAAAGTTAAATTAGGAACAATCCGTTATATGAATCTGTAAAATTGTTTAATCTATCATTCATATCAAATTGACTTATCTAATTATATAATTATGTCTTATCTGTGTCATCGTTTAATTGTGGGAGACATTTAACAATTTTTTCTATATTTTGTCTTACCAAGCAATTATGTCTCCCTGTTGGATGACCAAATAAATTAAAATAAATATCCTAAAAATTAAATAAAGTCACCGAGGATTACTAACTTAAAATATACAGAATTCTAAATTTTATGTATCTATCCCATCCAAAATCATGTATCTTTAAAAAATATAGCCAATTTTTCATATAAAATATTGAATCAAGTGCATTATAAATTTGTTATCTTCGATGACTACATTTTTTTTGATACTGCTGCCTTTGCTTTTATACCCCACATATAGTGCATTATAAAAATAATTTTCTGTGTTTTATCAATACAATGATTTTTTATAATTTGTCTATAATAGTTATAAAATATTTTATTTACACAATATATGACGAAATTAGGCGCAGAAATAGAGTAGTGGATATCATGGATCGTGTAGCGAAGCTAAAATGGCGATGGGCAGGACGCGTTGCAAGGCAAGATGCCTCCCAGAGTTCTGAAATGGAGACCTTGGGAGAATAAAAGAGGCATCGGAATACCTTAAAAGAGATGGGCCGATGATATAGCGCTGTGGGGGGAAAGATATGTCTACAATTAGCAAAAAACAAGGAAGGATGGAAAGAGAAGGAAGAGGCCCATATCCAGCAGTGGAGAGACGAAGGCTGATGAAGAAGAAGATATATATATATATATAAAATAATTAATAAGGATGTCTCTTTTTACTATATTTTCAAAGGTGCACCCGTACGAGTACAAATAAATAAATCTGCCATTTTGACAGGCGCACTTGTCGGCCGCGCGGAAGGGGTTAACGGCTAATTAAAATAATATTTGTGACGAGGTCTCAAGGCCCGGGCCGCTGTAGCCTGCGCCGCACAATGGCGCACGGTAGCCGGTGACTAATGCATATTAATTTATTGCACGCCGGGCCCACCTGCTCGCCGACAAAGGCCGAAGAGGTGCACAAAAAATCGGGTGCAGCCGCTTAACCGTTTGGGCGCGGTTGACTTCCAAAACCGTTCTAAAATAATCAGCGGTAATCTGTTTCATTTTAAAAAAAAAATCTTTTTGCGTTTCCGCAACCGGTGTGCGAGGGGTTCTGAAGCGAAACTGGAAGGTGATTAACTAATCTATTAACTGAAATTCATCCGTATTCTGAAAATAACAATGTCTGGATCTTTAAGATCTTTATCCCAACACTCAATAGACGATAATAAAAATTAAAAATGTCCAGAGCGGATTTTGTAATTCTACGGCTCAAATACACTGTATTAAAAGATGATATAAGAAAGATTGTTTCTTACAAACGTATTAATTTCTTCATCCACAGCGTCCAGATGAAATATCTTGGCTAAACTTGTCATGACCGCGTTCGGCGTTACCGCGTATTCAAATATTTCCATTTTGACATTTGACAGATAACAATTTACATCTTTCTCCCTCCCTCTATGTCTACCTCATGTAGAAACTTACAGAAACAAACACCGACGTAAAGCTATGTCCCGTTTATTTTTAATTTTTATTATCGTCTATTAAGTGTTGGGATAAAGATCTTAAAGATCCAGACATATCTGTCAAAAAATGTTATTTTCAGAATCGGGCCGAGTATATCACGCTTTTTTTCTGAAGAGGTAGGTTTCTAAACATTGATTGTATTGACTTGATTTATAGTAATGGTTTGTTTGAATCACAGATTTTTCGAAAACGGGTTCTTTGACCGGTGTAAAATGCAAAAATCTATAAACGAAAATTGATATAACCGGCTCATAGTATGTGACATATGCTTCTGAAACACTTGATACATAATAGACTAGGAGCCAGTATTTTCTGTAGATGTACACTGTAGTAGGTAAGAAGGTTTGGACATTATGGTACTTGGTTTCGGGTGATTTTGGCAGATAACAAGTACAAAAAAATCGTATGCGAAGCGTAAAAATAACAAAAACTCAAATTGATCATTGCCAGACGCATTTCGGGTGTCAATTATTCCGCCAAGCGCCTTAAAGCTCTATAAATAATCCTTTCATTTTCGTTACAGAAACAAATCTGTATTTCCGGTCACTATTTAACAATATTGCCTGATGCTTTATATTTTAATGTTTTACTTGCATATTTTTTTATATATATCTGTATTACCTGTTATCTGCCAAAATCCCCCAAACTCAAATGTCATAATATCCAAATCTTCTTACCAGCTATAGTGCACATCTACAGATAATATTTCAGTAGGTATCTACTGATACTATAACGCAAGCCTGGCGGTCGCTGGCTCCTCTGTAATATATCTACTTGCTTGCCCCGCATTTTAATAACACAACATAGGATTGCCCCGGAACAAACCAGCTGCGTGAAGCAGAATCATGAATTTTAGAGTAATTACATTATTTTATATAAAAGTGTACAAAGATAATAATTGTTTCTCAGAGATAAATAAACAGACAATATGAAAAGAAAAATTGATCACTGGCGTATTTTGATAAGTAACTAACAAAGAAATGTAACATCGCCACGTGACCGGCAGACACCGCTACATATGCAAATCACTTTTTGACTAGATCTCAAAAATTTAAAAATTGTTTTACAAGATAGGTGCGATTATTGTGTTTGTTAGTTTTAATGTTTTTTAAAGCTATTTTTTAGCGCATTTTGGGTAAAATTGTATTGTAATAGAAAGCGTGTAGCGGGAAGCAGCATGTAGCGGGAATGCGAGACCACGAAAAGCGCGCGAATCCATTAAACTGTCAAAAATTTATTGACTTGAAATTAGTGTTTCAGTAATATAAATAATGTACTGTCGACCATCTTGAATCGAGTACCAATCATAAAAATGCTCAACTCAAAGGCTGACGAAAGATTGGTTATTGAATTGAAAATTAGAACTGTTTATAGGTGTGTATGGTATTGTCGATGTTTTCGACTACAAACACACAAAACGACGTAATTCGTTTTTAAAACAAAAAACGCATTCATTTATTTGACTTTCAACGCGGCTGTCAAAGTTGTATGGTTTCGAAACTTTTGAGTACGGAACCTAAAAGCACAGTATACCCAGAACAGTAGTTTATCTCCGGCCTGTCGGCGAGTTATTAGCCTACTCTTGCGTTGACGCTAGGGTTGTCACTTTATTTTTACTACCTTTCTTTTATCTCGTAGCGTCTGAGATTCCGACGCATAAGGTAGACACAAAACCCGAAAATATCTGTAATTAGTATACCTAGTTTCTGCACTTAAATTGCAAGAACGCTGATTAACATCAACGTAGACTTTTAAAAACTCACAGTCTTTGTGATAATCAACACACCTTTTTAGTAAAGCACCACAAACATAAAAAAAGGCATTTTTTCAGGAAGCGCATTTTTTTTCTAAAGAGGCGGCTGCGAGCGCGAATGGCACCGAAGGTACGGCCCTTGCTGCCGCCGCCTTGTGCCCCCATATTCTATGTCAATGTGTGCGTCATAGTGCGTGCGTACACGGCGCCGAGCACGCACGCACACATTGTAATTGGTAGTGGCCAGTTTGTATGAAGACGTATTACTGTTCTTATGTTATACTGTGCTAAAAGCACAGTATACTAAGAACAGTAATACTACGGACCATAATAATAATTTCGTTGTCTGTATGTCTGTCTGTACGTAACTTCTCTTATAATTTTTTTTTTTAAAATTATTAATTAAATTCTTTAGGAACCGACATGTGAAAGTACCGTCATTTTTGAAGGGTTACAGCTAGTATTGATGATAAAGGTACCCAAAACGTGTCGTCGAATGGTTAAGTTGGCCATCTGTGACAACGCGGTTTGGAGATTAAACCTATTTCAAGGGATAAGTACCAACTTTGGATTATTATTTTTACCTTCGTAAATTTTTATGGCATGTGTAATGTCCCCATGGCTTTACGACCTGTAAATGGATGATTACAACATCCAATCAACAGGAAAAAACTTATTTTAATTACAAAAATAATATTATAGAATTGGGCGTCTTAAAAAAAAAATAATACCAGTCAATTACATAGGCCTTCATTTCGCACACCTGTGTAATCACCTAGAAGTGAATGTAATCCTGGCTGTAGCGTGGCAAATAGAATAAAGATTGGATCGCTGAGATTGTTTGGTCATGTGGAACGTTTGAACGAGGGTAGGATGGTAGAAGAAGATGAATGAGGCGAGGGTTGAAGGCAGCAGCAACAGAGGGCGTCGGCAAAAGATCTGGCGCGATCAGATAAACGAAATATCAGAGAAAGGCCCTATTGAAAGCTTTAGAGCGTTCATGATAAGATGTATGAACATGGTAGCAGTAAAAGTGATGTGCCAAGATAGAAGAATGTGGTGGCGTTACACGAAGTCACGGGGACAGACAGACAGATAGACGGACGGACAAACGGACAGACAAAGAAAATAATATGCTTGATGAAATTCTAAATAAATTTATTAAATTAAGGATAAGTTTAAATCGCACAAATGTCATAAATATTTGTAATATATTTACTCCCTTTATATTAATTAACTCGTGGCGTCTGCTTACTTGTCGTCAAAAAAAACCTTGGATCGATTTTTGACCCTTTTCCCGTGATCCAATCGAGTTGAAACTTGGCAAGTAGATTCGTGGCGACGATCAAGAAGATATATCAAATTTTCGTTAAATTTTTTTTAATAATTATAGTATAATTTCGGATTATTAGAAATTTCATTGGTTTTTTCAAATTGGAATCATTAGAATAGTTTGATTACGGCGGCCCGATAACATCGCGGAATATTTTCTAAATTTGAATTACTCCATCGGTATTCATAATAGGTACTTCACTACGAATGTCGAAAATCTAAATTGACTGACAAATGTTTTTAGAATTTAATCTTCAAAGCATGAAGTGTCTTATCAAAGCTCAAAACAGCTGACATTTTAGAAACATTAAATTACTGTAAGTTTAGTGTTATGTTATATGTTTTAATTCGTCTTTAATTGTTGTTATATTTTACAAAGAAGGAGAGTATAATAAAAACTTGGTTATTATGGGTTACTTTTTTAAAATCATCTAAAGTAAAGATCTCATAGTTATCGTATTAAGTGGATTTCACCGTAGATGTAATTTCATGTATTCCCTGTATGCCTTTCTATTTGAAAAACTACAGTGTGTTTCTAAAACTGCATGCAAGCGATAGGGGAAAATAAAAGAAGAGGAATGCATTCGGTTGGCAGAACTAGCAGAGTGCCTATTTAATCATGCGGAGTGAGCAATAAATCATACGTATTGGAGTATACGTTTTAAAATTAATATTACGATACAATTTATTTTCACCCTTTAAGCTTAGGTATTATGATGTCCTTAAGCGAGCATTAAAACTTTTAAATCAAATAAGACATTTAAAAAAATATTCATAAATTAATATTGTCAAGTGTATATCTAGTCTATGGAATATTGCTGAACGTTGCATTGTGTAGAGTGATCACTTGAGCCATCTCATACAGGTTATAAGCCCTGGGCCATCGTATGAAGAGACTTTCTCACATATTTCGTATATTCATAGCTTCGTCTCTGTAAGACTTCTATAATTTATCTTAATTAATTAATTATCCCTCTGGGGCAAAATCCAGTAACTGTTCTTAGAGCATACCTACATTTAAATTTATATTGTTATATTTAAATATTTAACATTTGTAAATTACTAAGTACACCCCTGATAACACAATGAATAGAGTTATATAATATATTTCCTTGTAGTTCATCACCATCATCATCACTCTTGGCTCTACAACCCCTGGTGGGTCTTGGCCTCCTCAAGAGTCTTCCTCCACTCATCTCGGTTTAGTGCCAGCTCTCTCCAGTTCAGAAGTCCAAGGTAAATAATTTCTAAATAATTTAGAAGCCCTAGAAATTAAGAAAGCCATAAATAATAATTAATCTATTATAAATAACCACAAAAATCTAACTTAAAGTCCTATCTTGAATATATTCCCTTTCACCCTATCACCCCCCACTATTTACCTCCATTTGGACACTTGACACTGAGGTATGATTGTTCATAATTTTGTAAAGTTTAATTAGTATTAAGTATACCCTGACGAAGGAACATTGTTTCCGAAACCGGTTGGTTTCACCAAAAATTTAGTGGTGATAAACAAAGTTAATTCGTTTCATCATATTAAAAAAATCTTGTTTGATATTTTTATGTTATCTTCCGAAACCCCCCGAACTCAAATGTCAGAGAAAAACATGCTGAATACATAACAAAGAAAATTGCAAAGAAAGTATCTTTCTTAGGAAGAATAAGACCAAAATTAACTAAAGAAACAGCGATAACAATATATAAATCAATAATTACTCCTCATTTTCAATATTGCCCCACTATTTTGTACCTATGTAATGAAGGAGATATAAGAAAATTACAATTTCAACAGAATTGAGCAATGAGGATAATTATACAGAGAAATAGATATTCCAAAATTGAAAAGATATTATCAGATTTAAATTGGATCAATATAAAACAAGGATTAAAATTAAATACAATGATATTCATTCAAAAAATATTAAACGACAAAATATTTTAAAAATAAGATCGAATATAACACAGAGATACATAGACATAATACAAGAGATGCAAACAAAATAAGTATTCCAAATAGAAAAATGACAAACACACAAAACTGTATTTAATACAAGGGAATAAATGAGTACAATAGCCTGCCAGAAGATGTGAGGAAGCTAAGCAGAATCAACATCTTCAAACAAGAATATAAACGGCACATAACCACAGTATAATAAATACTTTACTATACTGTGACATAACAATGGAAAATGTATGAAGAGAAATATTATTTATTTAATTATTTAATAAGTGTACATATATATATATATGATGTTTTTTTAATATTAGCTAATGATAAACAATGTATCATTAACTTACTAAAGGTATATGAAAAAATAATATCCAAATATTATTAATTACTGAAGTGTGCAACTTCAGAAAATATTTCAGATTTGATACTATGACGTAAGTCTAGAGGTCGCTGTCTGTCAGTCTGTAAGGTTGCATCACAAAATGGGGTTCTCGAATGACGCGCTGCGCCCCTGGTGTGCTGGGCAACTCAATTGCGGGTAATTTATGGCTTTCTTCTTAGAAAAATGTTTGAAACGCCCGAACCCCTTGACGCCCGGGTCGGGTGATGCCTCAAAAGGGCCGATAAAGGGACCGCCCGCCTTAACACCTTCACGGCCGAGACAAACGCTCATAAAGGGAGTTTTTATTTATTTTTTATGGCCGCTTCAGAGCTGAGTGATTTATTTTATTGCGCGCGCAATGCTTTTTTTTGTGCAACCTATTCCATAAATTTTGTTTGAAACGGTTTAATGGGTTGCAGCGGGAGCAGGCAGATAAGGAAACATTTTTATACATTAATGATCCCTCCGTTTAGATTGAATAACGAACCAATTAGGAAAGATTGTGAAAAATGTTTTCTGTATTTTTTGGGTCACTCTGTACCTTAGAGCGAACAGGTCTCAAGGGGTCAGAGTAGCTTGAGGCATCAAAAAATACATTAAAATACAATTTTTTTGTATTTTACTAGTCTCTGCACACCAGTTAAATTATAGTAGGTACCGTTCATAATTTTACAGTTGCTAAATGTCTCCCGAATATTTTACACACTTATTATTATACTGTTCCTTAATTCGCATTAATTAAGGCTGTTTCTATTGCTTAGATCACTTCTAGTAAATTCCGTTCAATGTTTATAAGTGAAACTTCTTGCCCCGGTGTCACCGGTAGTGACGCTGCGCTTGATCTCTTACTAATATCGTATGTTGTAATATTATCACGAATCATTGATCACACTGGTTTACGCTACGCAGATGTCGCACTTATTGTCACGAAATTAATTGATTGACCCCACGTTGCGTGACACCTTTTATGGATAAATTACTTTAGTCAGATTTGTTATAAAGATTGCGAGATACCTGTAGAACGTT